>JAJHZJ010000533.1:2274368-2344335 GCA_023548195.1 Bettongia penicillata ogilbyi
AGAATCATGACCGTTTGTTGAGTAGAGGAGCGTTGGGCTAGTCTGCACTTCTGACAGTCACTAACCACTCTGCAGGGGGTGGGTTGAAGAGAGGAGAGACAAGTGGAGGGGACCAATGAAGAGACTATTTCAATTCTCTAGATAAGAAGTGATGAGAATATGAACTGCTATGACAAGCAAGTGGGTGGAAAGAAGGGAAAGGTGTGAGAAACTTCATACAAGTAGAACTGACAAGTACAGAAGCGGCTTCAACCCCGAAGTCCTAGGAAATGCCCAGCTCAAGTCTTCCTTAGAGTGGACAAACAAAAGTAGACAATCTATTGGTTTAAAACCTGATGGTTGACTCCTGATCCCAATAGGTTCCCTTTTCAAAAAAAAAGATACAGAAACCTTGGACCTGGGGCATGAAGTTCGAGATAGATGCTCCTTCATCCCATATGAAATAGCAGCTTGACAAAACTAGAATAACAGAAGACATCAGTCTAATCTCCATCAACAAGCATCTCTGGAGCACCTTCTAGTTATAAAACACTGGGGAGGATATTAAAAGAATGAAGAAAAAGAGGATTCAAGGATTGA
Organism: Bettongia penicillata ogilbyi; assembly: GCA_023548195.1. NCBI lineage: Eukaryota > Metazoa > Chordata > Mammalia > Diprotodontia > Potoroidae > Bettongia > Bettongia penicillata. The sequence goes on from JAJHZJ010000533.1 coordinate 2,274,948, forward strand.
AATCCTTAAGAAAGGAGAGAGAATAATGTGGAAACAGTAGATAACTGACTCAAGAATGTGGACCAGCTAATGTAGGCAAATGGAGTGAACTTTTCAAGGAGAAAAGGCCTCTGAGAGATACTGTCAAAAGGATGGTAAGTCAGTAGCAGCAAGAATGCCTATTCCTCCATCTGACCCAGAGGGTTGAGAGTTGTTGGAGTCAGAATGTACAATACCAAAGGGTATGGCTAGAGACAGGTATTCCATGGAGAGCCAAATTTCCATTAATAGCTGATTTATATGCATTTTCTCATCTGAACCTAACAACAGCTCCATTATCATTTGCATTTTGCAGATGAGGAAACTGAAGTGTAGAGAAGCTATCAAAGGTTACAGAAGCAATGAAGTATCTAAGGTGGGACTTGAACCCAAGCCCTTCTGACTCCAAGTCTATTGCTATCTCTACTATGCCACAATGTCACTTACAAATGAGACTGTGAGGTCATATGATCTCAGATGGTGAATTTGATGACAGTAATAGAGGAAGGTGCCAGGGACACAATGGAATGAGATAACAGGAGGAATTGGGCTGTGGAAGAATATAGGGAGAGGAGGAGGATTTCTGTTTCAGTGGATACTGACTCTAACTGACTGACCAGGATGGGATAGGACAGGGGGCAGGTTATGGCAGTTTGCCAGCCATAAGATGGGATCTTCCTTTGGAACCCTGAGGCTCAGGATGTCTGATTGATCTGCACAGGAGCTCAGCTGGATAACATGTTCAAATGCCAATATCTGAGATTTCATCTAGAAGTTGTATGCAGGTTGCAATAAAAATTTCCCAAGAATTCAGGATTTAGAAGGAAATGGCAGGAGGGTCTACAGTGCCACAGAGTTCATGGTCCCTGCACTCACTCACTTGCTCTCCCGTTTCAGGTCAGAGGCTGGCATAGAGAAAAGCAAACACCACAGACTCTTGGGAAATTCTTCCTCAAAGATGACAAGGGCCCAGCCTGAGACATGGTGTTTACCATCAGGAAATACTGGCCATTCCAATCAGCTCCCAGGCTATGGCATGCAAGTGGGAGGGAGGGACTGATGAAAACAAGGGTTCTAGTATTTGTGATAACAGCCCTCTGCATTCCCTCCTCCAGCCAGTTAAATCAGTCCAGTTGCTATAACAACTCTGGCCCCATTTGTCTGTTCTCTTCTTCCCTCCCTCCTCTCTGATCTTGTATGGCTTCACTCAGCTCCTTTGAATTACTCATTTGGGAACTGGAATACACATGTCACAGGGGTGATCCCAAGGAAGAATGACCCTTGCTACATCCAGTTCTGTAATTCATTCTTTCAGGCACAGTGAATATTTCTGAGATAGCCATATCATGGCAAGGCAGTTATATTCCCTATGAACAAGATTCTAATGATAGGACAAAGCTAGCATTTTCAATGTGTGAGAAACTCCTAAAAATGTTGACTTTAGAAAAGGGAGACAGGTTTGAAAATTCCATCTGCCAAAATGAAAATGCTATTTCCTAGCCTGCCTAAGCTAACATTTTCCCCAAAGCAACATTGAAACAGAAACAGCTATAAAAGTTCCTCTAAATTTAATCATCTAAGATCATAATGTAGCACTCCATCTTGTCTATCTCTCCAATCTCAAACTCATGGGTTAGGTCACTGAAAGGGGCTGATAGCCTCAGTCCAAGGGTATCTCCTTGGGACCACCCTTTTAACATTATAGTTCATGAGCCCCCACTGGCATTCTTCCTATTAACGATCAACTAATCAACATAATTAACTCTTAGTGAAGGCATGTACTTGAGAGGGGATCATAAAAATGATAGCTACAAACCATTTTCCCCCTAAACCTAGCATGTACCCTCCCACTAATAGAGATTGTATTCGTTGGAGGACTAGACACAAACTTGCTATTTTCATTTCCACTGGATCACATTTCTTGGTCATAATCTGTACTAGGGTGTGGGTCCCTTCTGCTTCCTTTCTATAAACTCCTCAAGTCCATGCTATAGAATCAAGGATGAGTTGAGACTCATCACCTGAACCTTTATTTCTGCAATTCACCTTCAAGTTTCCTGTTTCTGTTTCATTTCACATCTGTGATCCAACTAATTCAGGTCATATTGGCAATGTAATAAACTGGACTTTACCCTAAGTGGACATCCATATAGAAACACTAGTCCACTAGCCCCAGCAGACACCTCTGTGCTTGCAAACCTCACCTTTCTTGGCCAGTCCATTTCCCATCCCTTGACTAGGCTAGACTAGGCAGTCTGCATGTACCACCCTATGCCCATTTTGGTTTTCATTATCCACCAATCCATAAATGTTCTTTTAACTTTGTCAATGACTTTAGTACCTGACTTACGTCTTTCTTCTCCATTCTGTTTCCTGCCAATATCTTTCAATATTCTTTTAGACAACAGAACTACACAATTCCTCCACCTTTCTATTCCTACAATTTTATTCTTTAACCAATCTTGGTATCACTCCAGTGCTTGAGGCTAGATATACAGAACTTTTTGGCATATCATAGACCCTTTGGGCCATCTATTGAAGCCTATTGATCTCTTCTTAGAATAATTTGTCATTGAAGGAAATGTTAAACTTCTATTAGAGGTAATTAAATATACAGATGAAATTTTTCCCATCTTTGTTCATGGGCCTCCCCCAAATCTGATATTTAGAACCCTTTCTTTAGAGTAAGACAAAGCTATTGTTTTAAAAATTAAAGAAAGAGAAACTTATAGAGGGTTTGCATTAAAAAATTAAAGAGAGATCATGGTGCAAAGAGATCTAAGAATCTGAAAATATAATTGGAACACAAAGAGTAAAGAGAAGACAAGAATTTAATATTTCATGGACAAAAATTAATGCTCCTTTAGAACAGAATCAATATCCTTCAGTGGGGGAGGAGGGCCTGGTGGAGCAAAAAAGTGCCTCCTACCAATTCTTTGTTTTCCACCAGTTACTCTGCTTAGTTTCGGCTTCGGCAGCAGTCTCTCTTCTCCCCTCCTCGCCGCCCCAGAATAAATTCATCACAAGGAAACAAATCATCAAGGAGATGGCTTCAGCTTTGATGTTTATTCCTCATCAGTACCATCATCTGCCTCTGTCCCTCTGATTAGAAGGCTGAGCAAAAAACTCTTCCAAAAGCCTCCCCTTTAAAGGCACAGGAACTCAGCCAACTTTTCATTTCCTGCCAGCTGCTCTCCTTGGTTTCAATTCCACCATCATCATGCCCCTGGTGGGGAGGGAATACCCCAAACCCCTTTCAGCTTCCTTTTGTGTGATATCTTCCCCTTTAGATTGTAAGCTCCTTGAGGGCAGGGACTATCTTTCTTTTTGTTTGTAGCCCAAGCACTTTACTCAGTGTCTGGCACATAGCAGGTATATTAGAATGCTTATTGTATTATATTGGGTATATAATGTATACTGTGCATTGAGATGCTGACTGAGTGAGGAATAGGAAGGCAAAATATAGAGGAGATCTGGAGATACACTTCTACCTAGCATAGGTATGAGTAGATAAGGAAAAGTTATTTCTTCAGTCTCAGGGAGAGTAGGTCAACAGATATGAAGGAGAGAGACTAGAGTGGAAGGGACCTTTCCCTCATACTACAAAAAAGGACAAAGATACTTCAGAAGGATACTTCCATAGTGTGCATTGTGGAAAAAGATATTGATTTTATAATGATAAATATAGAAGAAATGGACATCTGAGGAAATCATTGTCTGTGAAATTGTTGTGCTTCCCAGCGGCTTGCTGAGAAAAGGAGTCCCTGGGATGAGAGTGTGGACTTAGATCTAGAGGTAAGATATACTGGATTTAGTCCATGTGAGTGAACATTGTAAAAGAATGCTTCTCACAAGATACAGAGTGACTTCTACCATATTGTTCTACTTCCTTTGTGAACTGATATTTCTAAGAGTGAGACCATTGAAGAAGAAGAAGGTCCTATTAGTAACAACAAAATCAAGAAATATAAAGGAAAAAAAAGAATGAGCTTATATCTGAAATGCATTTACAGAAAAGAAAGAAGAGAGAATCATCTTTTCTATTCCAGAAGCCCTACTTTCATGAAGAACTTAAAGAAAAGAAATAAGATAAGAAACATTAACTCTATAACCTATAAATGAGAAGATAAGGTTCAGAGTAACTTAGAAATTAGGACACAGAAAACTAGCACTCTTGGATACATAAGAATATTGCTTAAGTTAAGATGATGGATGGAGAGATGACTGAAGGAAAGATTTGGAACCACAGTCTTATGTGAGCAAGGAGAGAGAATGGTTGTAAGTAGAGGAAAACAAATAAGAAAGTAAATATTTAAGGATGACTATAGTCATATGCTTGATCCTGTGAAAGGATTTGGGCACCTTGGAGCAACATGGTCATCCTAGTAGTTCATCCATGCCTCATTGAACAAAAGCTCTGAGTAGATGCTAAGATAGCTGTGATTCTTATAGGGTATATTGCTTTCCATCCCTTAGCTCCACCTCTTTCTATGGTATAGCAGTTGCTTATCCACCAGACATGAGAATTCTGTGGGCTTTACTCGGAAATCAGTTATGAGCACCTCCCACCTGCTGGCCAATCTCAACTTCTTTATTGAACTTACTGTGTCTCAGAGATCCTTAATCATATGAACTTTGCATAATGTAGTTGGTTCTCCACAAAAACAAATAAGTATGATTTTTAACTACAATTAGATTTATTCAACATAGAATCATTAGTAAATAAGCAACATCACACATTAAAAGTCTACCAGTGAAGTTCTCAGCCTCATCATCCCTCTGAACCAGGAATTCTAGGAAATGCAGTTTGGGACCCAGCTTGAGCAAGTAAAGGATTGTGACCCCACCATTTTCAAGCTCCCATTTAGCTCCCATACCTAGCACAGTCAGTAATCACATGGAAATGACAGAACTCTGGAATGGGGAATCTCCTCTCTGCACTTTAGATCCAGCACGAGGTAGAAATTGGTATGATTAATGCTTTCCTCATTCTTGGCTGTTCATTTGATTGCAGAGACCTCTGACACCTTCATGCCTCAGTTAGCCTATCATTGGAACAGGATACATGAAGTCAGCAGACAGCCTTCTTAAGGATCAATGCCACCATCTTCTCACTCTGGCATCCCTTTCTCTGACTTTAATCACACCATTCTCTATGTCTCACAAATTCAGAGACCCTTCCAAATTACCTGCACAATTTCATTCTCCTTTATAAATTCATGTTCTTCTTTCTTCTCTTGTTACTTCTTCCACAATCTTCTATCATTTCCTGTCACTGCCTCCCCAAGACAAATCTTCAACACTGTGCAACAAAAATGGAGAAAAGTGCGATGTGTCACACATAAGCAAAAATGAAAAGAGTAATGGACAGTTTAAACAAATTTGAGGAACTTAGAGAAAAGATAAATGGGACTGGGAAAGCAAGCTTGTGGGAAGAGATTAAAATCAAATTAGTGTAAAGCAAAGCAGATTTCAGAGGCAAAGTGCTGAAGGGAATAAAAATCAATACAAAGAAAAATAAATGGAGAAAAAATGAAAACTTAACCATTACAAAATTAAATGGGAATGAATTAATCAACCCAGTAGAGTGAAAAATAAAAGAATGGCTAAAAACAACACCTAAATTTTCTACATTTGGGAAACATCTAAAATTAAAGACATATAGAATGAAAACAAGAAGGTGAAAATTTATCAAGGGTCAGAAGATTCTCCCTTTTTTAAAAAAAATAACAGGAGTTGCAATGCTCTCAAGGAAAAGCAAAAATTCAGAATTCAGAGAGAGATGAACAGGGAAAGTACCTTATGCTTGGAGTCACCAGAGACAGTGAAACAATATGATTATTAAGTCTGTGCAAAAAGTGACATAGTACCTAAATTTGTGAATAAAAACCTAACTTAAAAAAAGTTATATATAGCAACACATGAATTGTAGGAGACTTTAATGTTCTTCTCTTAGAGCTAGATAAATTTAAAAGAAATATAACCAAAGGTAAATTTTTAGAACTGAATGGAACATTTAAGAAGCTAAATTTAAAACATTTGTAGCATCTTTTGATTGGAAACACTAAATACACGTTTCTCAGAATCACACAGTATCTTTTTTTTATTTTTTAATTTAGAATGAAATAGGGATAGGGACTATAACTGTGATTTCACTGATAGGGATAATTCCTGGCTGAGGAAACTCCCCTATCTCTCTATGCCTTTCAAGGAACAGATAACTTTTTTTTTTAATGTAAAAGGGCTGAAATGTTAAGCAGACTGCCCATACAACCAAAGACCTTCAGGGACCTCAATAGAATTAAAATAGTAATTTATGCAGAGAAAACTATCAAAAGATATATGAAGACTTAAGCAATGAAATTCTGACTAGTGAGAGAGCAACAAAACAAATCAGAAATAATTAGCATATGAGTAAAATCCAAAGAGACAATATGGTGAGACAATATATAAAACTTTAGGGCTGTAGTCCTACAGTAGTCCTCAGTCCTTAAAGGAGTGAAAAAAATTCTCTGAAAATGCACTGAAAAAAATACATCAATAAAAAAAGTAAAAAGAGAATTGATAAAATAAACATGAAGTTTTAAGTCTAGAAAATCAACAAATTAACCAAAAAAATCACAGAATAAGAACATTTGAGAACCAGAGAGGAAAAGACAAAGTAGAAAACAATACAACTATAGAAAATCCCTGTCATTTCTAGGATAAAATATGAGCACCAGCTTGGCATTTAAGGCCTCCCACAATGTGGCTCCTATTTGAATTTTTCAATCTTTTTCATACTAATCTTTTTACATTCTGTTTTCCAGACCAATTGTCCTGTTACTAGTTCCCTAAACTTGACATGCTGCCTCCCAGTTCCATGCTTTTGCACAGGCCATGTGTATGTTTTCTGCCATCACTTTTGAATGCTCAGCTCAGGTTCTCAAGCAGCCTTTCTCGAACCTTAGAGTTGCTAAAGTATTTTCCTTCCTAAAATTATCCAATATTCATTTACTTATTGATATGATCATTTGCCCCTAGCAAAATGTATATTTATTCAGGATAAGGGCAGTTTTACTTTTTTTTAGTGTCCCCAGAACCTAGCATAGTACCTGGCACATAGTAGATGTATAATTAATGCTCAGCAAATGGAATTTAGTTGAGTTTTAGTTTCCATTCTGAAATAACCAACTTGGGCAGGTCATTGGATATCTTTTAGTTTGTTTCTTCATCTGCAATAATCGTCTTATTTGCCTCATGGGATTCTTGTTGCTGAGGTAGGATCAGATAATGAATGTGAAGAAATTTTGAAAAGCATTGTGTTAATAAATGTAAGGTTGTTGTCAGCCAAGGCTAACACTCCACAATATAGATGACATAGGTTGTTAGCTACATTTTGGGGTGGGTTCTTTTTCAAGTACCTCTTGGATCAAATGCTCTCTAAGTTCTTTTGAACTCTGAGTTTTTGTGATTCTGTCATTCTTATTACAAGGATCATACATTTGGAACGTGGAAGGGACCACAGAAAACATTTATTCCAACTTTGTCATTAAAGGATTGAGAAAACTGAGGCACAGGAAAGCTAAATAATGTGCCCAAAGTCACAGTGATGTGTATCTGGGATCTGAACTCTGCTCCCCAGGTCATTGCTATTTCTCTGTACTATACACTGCCTTTTTCATACTAATAATGTTATTTCACATATTTTATGTTTACACATATGTACATATGGATAGTCATGACCAAATAGTTCTTCATCTGATGGTCAGTGTGAGGATGATGAATTCCTCTAGACAAGAATCACTAAGAGTGAGAAGGCTAGGTAAATTCAGATCTCCTTTGATGGAGAATGTACCCACACGATGAGATTAAGACCTCACTGAAGTGTTGTTGTAAACCTCCCAAAATGCTTGGGTAGGTGGTCTCATTAGCTGTAAATATCCCCTCCTTTGATGCAGACCACAACCCATCTATGTTTGCCTGGCCTTTGGATCAATCTATCAACAGTAAGTATTATCCTAGTTACTATAAATATGAAGTCAAAAATGAAGTAATCTCTGCCTTCAGAACATTCTATGAAGGGCAACAACATGTACACATTTCAGGTAACACCTTCCCATATCTTCTCATAAATTCCCCATAGCATCACTATTCTGAGGTACTCCTTTTCTTTGTTTGGACAATACGTGGAAATACATGGAAACATGTATTGTCCATCCCCCAACCGCTGTTGCCATTTGACTAGCCCATTGTTTTCTTTATATATTTCTCCAATGATATCCTTCACTCTGCCTCTCCTTAGTAATTCTCTATGTGTATACGGGGATGTATGCTCATGTCCATCATACTCCTCTCTATTGTACTTTACGTGATCCTCGTTTCAATTCTTTGGCCATTGTCATGCTCTATGAGCCTAGCCTTAAAGCAGAAGTACATTGCTGTTAAAAGTGGGCCTCTGTTTCAAGTAGTTTAGGATCTTTAAAAGGATATGTAATTTTCCCAAGGCAAATCAATCTGTACCCCACCTCTTCTTCAATTTTGGATCAAAGTCATTGCTCATTTGTAGCTTAGATATATCAACGGAAACCATATAAGATTGCACGTTGTCTGGGGGGGTATGGGAGGGAGGGAGAGAAAATCCAAGACTTATGGAAGTGATTGTAGAAAACTGAAAATCAATAAATTAAAAAAAAGAAATGTCAATGACCTTCAAGCTTGTCTCCTTTGCAGACAAGGACAGCAGATTCTTCTCTCTGTTCCTCTCTGGAAATGGTATATTTTCTGAAAACAGGGTAAAAAATGTATAATAATGGACAAGATCTACAGACTTTCCAATGAACTACACATCATATTCTGGGCAACAGACATTCATGTTCAGTGGACATGAGCATACACATAGCTAAAATTTGTACCTTATCCTAAGTGAGCATGATTCAAGGTCAGGAGGTATCAATCAGTTACCTGGTACTGGTAAAGGAAAACCCAACAGCTTTTTTGAAAATGGAGAAAAGTTCAAGACATTCCCATGAAAGAAGTCATTTCTTTAGGAGAAGTCGATCATTTTCATCCCTAAACATTTTCTTTTTTCTTGCAATCAACCTGCTAGGGAAGGAGATTTTAGAAGTAAGGACCTCTGAAAGGCAGTAGGGAAACAAGTAACCCCAATTTATGGGAAAACATGCAGTAAAGGGGTGCTACACATATGTAGTTACATATGGGTAAGAAGAGACAGAGACAGAAAGATAGAGATTATAATGAAGGAATAATGATCATAGATCTTGAGAAGCTAGGGAATTCAGAGGCCATCTGGTCCTAGGTATATGTACATGCATGGTGCATGTGTGTGTGAGTATAATTTATGCCTTCATTCAAACCTAGATGAAGAAGCTGCCTGTAGTCAGTTCGAGTTTGATGGGGATGAGGTGAGGAACAAATTTAAACAAGACAAGGTCTTTCCTCCACCTCAGATTTCCTCAGGGAGCATTCACGTGCCGGGTGCATTCAGGAGTCCAAACTTAGATAAGGGTCCTGTTACCTCCGACGTGGGAGGTTGGCAGCACGGATATGCTCTGCCCTTGGGTGGGAGAGAGAGGCTAACTGCATGCGCTAATGGCCAGAGCAGGGAATGACCTTATATCTTCTCCTCCTTCTTTCCCTTCCCTCTCCCTTTCTCTCTCTTGCTCTCCCAGGTGACTGAGGCAATTCCGCAGTGGTGGACCAGCTCCTGGGAGCAATGATGTCACAGCTCCATCATCAGCATCAGCAAGAGCAGCTGTGAGCTCGAGCCCTGAAAAGCCTCCTCCCATCCATCCCTGCAAGCTGACGACGGCCGGGCTCGCCCGCTCGGCTCAGCCAACCAGCAGGCAGGCAGGCAGGGCGGGAGGGGGAGCGGTGAGCGGTGAACCTGCAGAGAGACAGTCACGAGAAGGAGGCAGGCGTCTCGGAAGAGAAGAAAACGCAGCCCGACCCTAGCGCCATCGTCGGGAGCTGTCCCCGATGCCAGCCGCCGAGGATCCAGGCGTGAGCGCCAGGACCCAGTGACCCGCAGCCAGCGGTAAGCACAGACGCTGCCCGCCTTGGTAGACTGCGGTGGATGTGTGCTTGTATGTGTGAGGGATGTGTGCGTTGTGTGTATGGGTGTGTGTGTCCCCGCATCTCTGAAGGATCTGGGATGGGGGCCCTCGCCCTTCCTCTGTCTTTTGGCGGTTCCCGCCCCACTCCCCCACCCCCCCAGCTCCCGGGAGCTGTTTGAGGCAACCTGGGCGGGGGGGGGGGGGGGGAGGAGGAGGCATCGCCCTTTGACACGTCAAGGTAGCGGGTCTTCTGCGGAGCGCAGAGTGCTCATCGCCCTGGCATCCCTAGCAGAGAAGCTAGCCCAGCCGACACTATGCGTTTGCCTCCCAGTCCCTCGGGCCCTCTGTGCGTCTCTCCCCGCCCCCAGCCTGCACTTGGCTCTGTTTCAGGGCAGAACAATGAGGCAGATTCACAGGGATCGGGGCCTTTGTGCCCAAGTCCTGAATGGGGGTGGAGGGGGAAGGGAAAAACAGCACTTTTTCTATTAACATCACTGCCTGCCTGCCCCTCCCCACGACCACCACCATGCCGCATCATGCGGGCAAGAGAGAGAGGCAGGGTAGGACCCAAATATCTCCACCCCCAAATCAGCAGAAAAACATCTCTGAGGATACAGGGCTGTGGCAGGGAGTGGTTATGGGGGGAGGGGGCAGATGGGTCCAGGATGGTTGGCGATCGGCGTCACCACGCCTAGTCTGACAGGTCTCTGGTTAACCTTTGCAGCAGGCAGGAGGGGCCTGGGAAGAGGGGAGCTAGCTATAGGGATGGAGATGGAGATGCGAGTGGTGTTGGTAGTGATGGAGATCAGGGAGGGAGGGGGGAGAATGAGAAAAGGACTCTCTGGGGACTAAGATACAGGAGCTGAAGTGGAATAAAAACATCCAGGGAGAGGCTGGAGCTGGGGGAAGTCTGTCCATGGAGTGAGAGTTGGAGGGGGTAGGAGAGGCAAAATTGCTTCCCTAGTAAATAATGAATATTACTCCTTGCTCATTACCCACGATGAAATCGATTGGCCTTCCTGGCTCATAAGCCACCACTCTGGGGTAGGTGAGCTTTGCATCCTGTCCACAAAACATTTTTTAAAATGATGAGGATCTTTAGGGCCACTCTAGCAATGGAGTGAGGTTTGGGTTTATTTCTAAATGACCCTAAATGCTGTCTTCTCCCCCTTCCATTTAAGCCCTCCCTCCCTTCCCTTCATCCTTTTCCTTGCTTTCTCAGTACCACTCACTCTTTCTATCCTCCTTCCCCAACCCCCACTGCTCTAACACCCCCTTTTCCCCCAGAGATTAGCCACTGGCATACTTCCTCAGTAAGAGGAGCTGGGCTTCCTTGCAGCCAGAGATAGGACTACTTTCCAGATAGTGGGAGAGCTGAGGTAGGAAATCTAGACAGGGAAAATGGAAAAGCAATCCTGATTCTAGTCACTACCCCACCCTCATGTTCTCTGCACTATGTGCAAGAGAGACAGTGATGAGAATGCCGAGTCATAGGGCCTAGGAGAGGGGCTATTTGGCTCAGAGATGAAACACTCCCTGCTCACCTAACAACCACCCACCATCCTAATACCAGCCTGATAGGACTCCCAAAGCCATTTTCTTCTGAAAATAAAATTTTGGAAAATGAAATAGAATATAGAAGATGAGTTCAGAATATCCAGCTGAGTAGACCAGGCTGTATCCGCCCTAAATCTCTGTATTCTCCAGGTGGTTTGCCGAAGACTAAAGAAGGAAGGGGCAGATGTGATCATGGATTTTGCAGGGGGAGATTTAACTAGAGGATTTAGCAAACATATTAAAGGAGCACCTTCTGGGGGAGATGGGGGGGGATTCAGAATCTCTCTAAGTGACAGACTCCAGTCCATTCTCAGGGATGAGAAGGCTGAGGGTGGTGATTGCAAAATGACAGATACTTTAACAGATTTAAAGGAAGTAACTTGCTTAAAAAACAGAAACTAAGGATTGGAATGGAGAAAAAGAGACTCTTAGTTTGGGTCTTAAAATTGTGCTTGAGGGTCGGCCATTTTGCTGGAGGCTGCATAGTGTCATTTCTTGTATTAAGGGACATGTTATCCAGTTTGATGTTTTTGCTTTATTCTCTCTCTCTCTCTCTCTCTCTCTCTCTCTCTCTCTCTCTCTCTCTCTCTCTCCCCTTCTCTCTCTGTCTGTTCCTCTTTCTCTGTCTCTCCCTCCCTCCCTCCCTCTCATATGTCTGTCTCTGTCTGTCTTTCCATTGGGAGTGTTTGCCTGTGTTTTTCTGTGGAACAGGGACAGAGTAAATGATGACATGTGAGCAGCTTGCTGATCAGCTCTAATCCTCTTGAGTGCTTGAGCTGAGTGAGGAATGTCATGGATGAACCCCACTGATATCCCTGGTGCCCCAGCCCAAGCTATCTCCTTTGACCTTCTGGACAAATGAAAACTTCCCTGAATAACTGGGTTTGCTACCTTTTCTGAAGATTGTGAGAATCCATGGGACTAGAAAGCATGGGAAAGGGAATATGATCTGGATGAAGGGGTAACTGGCATCTCTTCCTCAGTGACAAATATGACCAACTCCTAATTCCTGACACACAGTGACCAACCCCTACTTGCCTTTACTTCCAGATCTCTTAGACACTGTAAAGGACCTTTAGAGGTTATCTGGGTCCATCCCTCTACCTTCAGCCTTATGTCAGTTGAGCTTCATCAGAGAAATGAGAATCCACATGTATAACCATTGACTAAAACAAGAAAGTCCTTACTGTGAATGGCCTTGGGGGAGGGGGAGAGAAAAACTGACATCTTTCCCTGGGCTGAGGGATTGCCCTTGGTCTTCCTGGATTCAGTCAACTGGCTATATAGAAACGGACTGCAGAACTGGCCCATTTAGAGTGGGGGTGAAGAGAAAGACTTGAAGCAGAGAAACAACCCTTAATACAAGGTTGTAACTAGCCAGGGAGAGGTCAGTCCCAAATGCCCATGGACCTACCAGCAGCTGATTGCCTAGTGGCAGTCTTTCCTTCCCTTCTCCCCATCAGTACAGTGGTTTTACTCATGAGCAGATTAAAAGAGCAGAGGAGGGCAGGCTGGTGTGGGGGATTTATAATCCAAGGGCATGGATTCAGAACCCACTAAGGACAGTTTTTACCTGTGGGATCTTAGACTAGCCATTTTTCTGTTATCCCCCTGTAAATAGAGGGGGTAGTGTAGACTCGATAGTCCTTGAGGCACCTTCCACCCCCTAGGTCTCAAATCTAGGACTTGAGGTGGGAATGTGTAAGACATCTTAGTACTCACAGTGCTACAGCCCATCACATTCCCCTCACCCTTGCCACGCCTTCTCTTCAGAGAGTGGGGTAGGATAGATTTCATGGATACAAGGCAGAGAGACTTACTAATTGTAGGACTGTGGGACCAATCCCTTAACCTCTCTCAGACTCAGTTTCTTCATTTATAAAATTGGCAAAATAATATCTGTGGAATCTAATTTATGAGATTCCTTTGAAAATCAAATGACATAGTAGATGCAAAGTCCCTCTTAGACTTTTCAGATCTATTGAGATATCAGCTAACTTTACCCACTCGGTCATTGTTGTCATCATTGTTAAATCAAGAGGAGGTAAAAGTAGCATAAAGCATGCTGCATTTGGAGTAGGAGGACCTGGGTGCATTCCTGCAGCTGTCATTTACTGTGGGACCTCGAACCTTACATGTGTCCTCTGTAAAATGAAAGAGCTGGACAAGGTGATGGCCAAAGTATCCTCTGACTCTAAATCCGTCTTCTCATGAAGCTTATCGCTTTCCAGAGGGCTGAATTCTCTGGTACAAGTTCCCCTAAACTTAGCCATCCATCCATTACTTACCATCCTCCCCTCCTGTTTTCCAAGGCCAGTTACTGGCTTCATTTGAATACCTACAAGGCCATCTTCTTCCTCTGGGTTTTCCATGGAAGAAGAGACAAGCTAAGCATCTGATGGCCATCATTAGATCAATCCATCCACAAACATTTCTTAAGCATTGGTGATACCAAAACAAAAATTACACTGTTCTTGCCCTCAAGGAACTTACATCATCTCCAGGAAGACAATGTGTACATATAAAATGTATGCAAAATATATATTACACAATTAAATATAAAGCAAATCAGAGAGGGGCAAGATGGACATTAGCAGCTAGGGAGCTCAGAAAATCCTTCATGATCAGACTTCAAACTGGAAGAAAACTCATTTTATAAATAAATAAACTGAGGTCCAGAAATATGCTTCCAGAGACTTTGAGATGTCACTGGATGCTACAAGATAACATGAGACAAGGAAGGAGAGCCCTTCTCCAATATTCTCCTTCTCCCACTGCCCTGGCCTGGCTTTGGGAGTAACAGACTCTGTGTAAGTAATTCCAGAGCCTCAGAGGGTCACATAGTGAATAACTAGGCTGGAGGCTCAGTGCCTAGTGCTGTAAGAAGCACTCCTGAGTTCAGACATGCTGAGTGTCATTGGAGAAAGTCCTCTGACCTTTAAGGATTTGCTAATGAGGGGATGAGGCATAGGACACCCTGAGCTTCCTGCACTGACTCCCTTCCGTTCTGTGTAATTGGGTACCTAACCTTAGTCATCAGAGAGACACTTTAATGTCATTCCAGGTCTGACTTCACTCTTGGTAGCACCTCCATGCCATTCCTGGGGTAGAGGGATGTCAATAGAGCTTAGACCCTCCCAGAACAAGATATTTCCCCTTTCCTCCAAGGCTTGTCTCTGCAGGAAATATCCATGAGAAAGAGCATTCATCAAATGTGTCTCTCTCTTCTGCCTCTCCAGGCTCAGAACAGGAAGAATTACGCAGACCCTGAATTAGCCCACTAGGAACTCAGAGTCTAAGGCAGCAGAGGATTTTTCCTTAAGAGATTTAGATCTCTAAGCCCACACAACCCAGATATTTTTCAAAAGAATGAACAAATAAGTTTTAAGATTCACCTTCTTCCAAAATTTTTCCTGACTCATCCTGTTCCCCAGTGATCACATCCTCTCAGTCCTTTGTATTCAGATCACACTATGTGATTATCTCCTTGTTTCTTTCACTAGGTATCTCATTCATTCATGTGTTCATCCATTCCTTCATTTGTTCAGGCTCCCAGGGCCCCTATTGCCCCAAATTCCAGCTCCTCTGTCAGGCATTTGGAAACCCTTTAAAATCTGATTCCAGTCTTCCTTACTAGGTTTATTGCACAGGACTTCCCTTGACACACTCTTTGGTCCAGCCAAGTCAATAACGGTAGCTAATATTGATGTAGCACTATATGATTTGCAGAATGCATTACACTTTATAGCCCTGGTCCCAGTCAGATGTCTCACCTGGTAACAGACCTACAGAATGGCAAAGCTGAAAGACACCACTGAGATCATTACCAAAGATGGAAAGACAGAAGTCCAAGGAAAGAATGTGACTTGCCCAAGGTCACCCAGCTCTTGAGAGGCACAGATAGAGGTGTTGATTCCAAAATGGAATCTGCTCCCAGCAAGTGGATGGCTCAGTGCAGACTCATCACCACTCCAGTTAATCTCCCCATCAATTAAGTCATTGCTATTGCAGGATGTGTGTGAATCTTTACACAGGTTATTTTCATTTGACCCTCACAATAATCCTATGAAGTAGGTGCTCCTATCATCCCCATTGTGCAGATAAGGAAACTGAGGCAGACAGTGGGGAAATGACTTACTTTACATAGGTTATCTCATTTGCCCTGGGAGTTAGACACTAGTAGTTAGGCAGATAGAGATGAAGGGACTTGCTTTCAGATTAAAGAAATAAGCAGTAACAGGGTCCAAAAGAGATTAAGATCACATCCATCTCTAAGGACCTGTTCGAGTTGAGCCTCAAAGGCTGGGCAGAATTCCTCTGGACAGGAGGAAGAAGAAAACGCAAAAGCAAGGAAACATAGGATGGGCTAGGGGGATAGAAAGTGGTGTCAATTAGTGAGAGTATGGGTTACATGATGGAGAGGAGTGTTGTATGAGAAGGCAAAGGTAGGTCCTGAGTGTGGTCATGAAGGGCCTAGGATGCCAGGTGGAGTACAGGCAGGGAAGATTCTTTGTGCTTCTTCATGATCCCCAGAGCAGCATTCCTCATCATAGAGGAGTAAGAGAACCCTAGATCTGGGTTCAAATTTCAGCAAGTCACTTTCCCTCCAAGGACCCTATTTTCCTCCTCTGTAGATGAGGGCATTGGACTGGATGAGTCCTAAAGTCTGTCTCAGATCTTAATACCACCCCACGATCCAATGCTATACTCACACATGTTTTTCAAGAATGGATTATCAGACCCTCCTAATAATGCTGCATGTGGCTGGTGTGTCTGGACCCTGGGCTTAATATAGAGGCTGACTTGGGAAAATGTCTTGCACCCACCTTGTTGAAGTGTATGGTCATTTGGTTTATGTGAAAGGCCTTACCAGTTGGTTCTATGCTTGAGAATCATTGGATGATGGATCTGGAAGTAGCTTTAGACATCAATAATCTCATCAAATACACAAGGAAACTGAGGTCCAGAGAAGGTGAGAACCCACAGCTGGCAGACTCTAATCTGCTGACTCGAGTCTGGTGCCCTTTCCATCCAATCCTCTCCTTAGCTCAGCTGCTCTCAATCCTACCTGCCCTCTCCTCACTCCTCAACCTCCCCCCCTCCACCCCGGCCGATGTCTGGGCCATAAGGGGAATCTGTTTGCTACGTTTATCCCACTTAATGCATCAAACGATTGATTTGGGAGGCAAAAATCCATAATGGTGCAAGTCTCCAGACCTGCAGGGCTGCCCGCATCACACGATCAAGATTCAGAGCCTTCAAGAAGAGGCAGTCAGATGAAGGCCATGAGCCGACTTTCCTCCCTACATCTTTTCATGCTTAGAGATGTGAGTGTATGTGTATGTACCAGCGCCTGGCTTGTGTATTGCCAAACAAGAAGCCATTGCATCATGCTCCCTGGGAATAGATGCCCTTCCAGTGTGTGTGTGTGTGTGTGTGTGTGTGTGTGTGCGCGCGCGCGTGTGTGTGTGTGCCCATGAACGTATGAACGTAAGCGTGAATGTTGACCTTTCTTGGAGATGCCCCAGCCACAATGAGAGGCCCCTCCTGGTGGGCTGAGAACAATCCGGAGGCAGAAAATCTCTTGATGGGACTTTGGATGCTTTTTTCCAGAAGCAAAGAAGGCTCTGGGGAAATAGAGGAGGTGCTTGTAAGTACTGGATGGGCTGTGTGGAGAGAAATGAGCCTTATTCTGCTTGGTATCAGAGATCTGAACTAGAAAATATGGGTAGAAGTTACAGTTCTAGGTTCGATGTCAGAAAGAATTTCCTAATGACTGCAGCCATGGCAGAGGAAAATTGTCTGCATTGGAATGGAGAGACATCCATCTCACTGGAGTTGTTGAGCAAGGGAAGGATGACCACCGGTTGAGGTTATGTTATTGAAAAGAGTATTTGAAAAGTTAAGGCTGAGCTCTGTCCAGCTCTGCTTGAGACCCTTTGTCACTGGAACTCTGGGGTTCTTGGGTGATCATTGTCCTAAGGGGTGCTAGGTAATGATCGTGAACCAGAAGAAGTGGGGGGCTCAGACCTTCAGAGCCAGAAGGGGATCTTGGAGGTCATCCTACACATGCCCTCCTTTTGCAGTTCAGGGAACTGAGGTCCAGTGAGACTTAGTGCCTGTTCAGGCATGCAGGTGTAAATATCAGAGGTGGGATGGGAACCTGGATCCACCAAGCCCAGAGCCAGAGCTCTGTCCATTGAACTGCACTGTGTGGGGAGACAAAGGGGAGGATTAGAGGTGTGTGGGCTGGGCGCTGACTGCCCAGCTCATGGTGAAGGGCTGGGGGCTGATGGGCCGTGCTCTGAAGCTACATCCTCCCTCCAGGGGAAGCCCTTCTCCTGGATCCAGATCATCACCTTGCATAGAGGTGAATGCTTGTAGAATGACTGAACAAATGTGGAGCTCAGCCCAGGTTAGCTTGGCTTGTTTATCAAGCTCCTACTGTGTGTTTAAAGCTGAAACAACTCATTGTCCAGTGATGTATATGTCCAAGATTTGTTTTCTGATGGATTAGTGATGTGGCTCACTGGATAGAATTCTGGAGTTGGAATTGGGAAGACCTGAGTTCAAATTCTGCCTCAGAGACATGAGTTGTTTGACCCTGGACAAGTCACTTCACTCAAACTCAGTTTTCCATAAAATGGAAATATTAACATTATCTACCCCTCATCCCCACCAAGGACTGTTGTGAAGAAGTGTTTTGTAAACCTTAATGTGCTATAGAAACAGTTAAAATAATAAACTCTATAGGCTATTTATCTAACTGCTTGACATAGTCTGGACAATAGGTATTTTTCATCCACTTGTTTTTTTTGTGTGGATGGTTAGACCAAACTCCTGCTTAACCAGGAAGGGCTGCAGTATTCCAGAGCTTGATGAGGGATCAATTCTCAAGATGTCAGAAAAGAGGCTACTGAAATCATAAGGGAGGTGTTGGGGAAGGCTCAGACTTTGTTAAAGTAAAAGAAAATCATCCAAAGGAAAAAATCAACAAGTATCTTCCCACCCAAAGAGATTTTTGTAAATGATCTTCCATAGAAAACCACATCATTAGAATCATGCAATCAGCTCAGAGATGTAGAGAATTCAAGGACCTATTGCATTTAAAATCTATTTAAAAAACATTCATTTGAGTAGAGCAAAATGATATCTTAAAGGCTGTGTTCCAACAAGACATTCTAATCCTGAAAGAGTCCTTGAAAGGCCTAATAATAAAAATAGCATTTATACAATACTTCGAGGTTTACAAGACACTTTGTATGTGTTACCTCTTTGGAATCTCTCAAAAACCCTGGCCGGAGGTGCTATTATCCCCATTTTTCAGATAAAGAAACTGAGACTGTAAGTAATGACTTACCCAGGGTCACACAGATGGTGTCTATGGCAAGATTCACACTCAGCTCTTCTGTCTCCAAGTCCAGGGCTTTTACTTGTTCTTCCACTTAGCTCTGAGTGTCCCATCTTACTCTCAACACTAATGTAAGTCAAAGGACAAAACAAAGAGATTCTGCTCACCAAAGATGGTCACCATCATGGAGAAGATTCAGGGCAGAATCCCAGCAGAAGGAGAGATTCTCTGTAGGCAGTAGAGTCTTCCAGAGGCTTCTATTTGTGGATAACATGGTGCAGATAGCATCAAATCCTGTGACTGTGCAGATCTCTCCAGAGGGGACGTTGATCTGGCAGCAAATGGTTCTGAAATTAGTGTTACAGTCTTGAAAGAAGGAAGATTTCTCCCTTCACCCCCCCCCCAAGATTCTGCCTGTATGACACCAAAGTCCTCTTTCGATTTGGACGTGGCCCTGGACTCAGACTCCAGAAAGCAGCCTCTGGGAGCCAAGGCTTTGAAAGGCCTTCCAAGTAGGATAGACTTGGCTACAGATCTAGGAATGCATTGTATGTGTATTGTCTGAGGACCAGCCCTGCTGGGTTCAGAACCTCACCACCGGGTTGTGTCTACAAAAAGATCCTTTTATTTTTTGGCCACAACTCTCAGATATCCCTGCTAAGTCATCTGCAGAGGGAGCACACCCAGTGAGGTCAGATATCTACAACACATCACAAACATGTTACAAAGCACCTGCATCCATGTGCACTCTCTCATTCTGCCCTCACCCACCTCTGTTTTACAGAGAAGGAAATGGGGGCTCAAGCAGGGTTGAGTGACCAGTCTGAAGGCGCAGAGGAGGTGATTACAAGACTGGGCCCTTATGGCCCCATGGCCATTAGAAGTGTTGCAAGTGGCGTCAAGCTCCCTTCCTCTCTTCTCCTTTTCTGGCTCTGACTCCCCACGTCCTGTTCCCTCCCTTTCTTCTCTCTTTTGCTTGTCGTCTTTACTCTCTCCTTCCCACATCTCCTCTCCCCAGTCCTCAATCTTCCCTTCCCCTTTGCTCTTCTTACTATTTTTTTCCTCTCTCCTCTGTCTCTCTTTCTTTTTCTCTTCTGCCCCTGTCACTCTTTCTCTGTCCTTGATTCTCGTCATTATATATTGCTGTATCTGCCTCTATCTATCAGTGTATCTGTTGCTTTGTCTGTCTCTATATTTCTGCCTCTATCTATCTCTGCCTCTCTCTTTCTCTGATTCTCTCTCCTCTTTTTCTGTCTATTTCTCTATCATGTCTTTATCTATCTCTGTCTCCCTGTTCCTCTCCCTCTCTCTCTGTTTCTGCCTTTCTTTTCATCTCTCTCTACCTTCCTCTCTGTCTCTATCTCATATTTCTTTCTATGTGTCTCTGCCTCCCATCTCAACCTCTCTATGTGTTTTTCTCTAGTTTGTCCATCTCTGCCTTCTTTATATCTCTCAATTTCTCTGTTTCTGTTTCTATCGGTCTTGTATGTCTTTCTTTCTCTCTGTCTCTCTCTGTCTTTATCTTTCTCTCTCTCTCTCCCTCCCTCCCACTCTCTGTCTCTGTGTCTGTCTCTCTACCTCTCTCTCTTTCTCTCTCTGTCTCCCCCTCCTCCCACAGTCATTATAACATTAACTTCACATCCCAGGATGGCTACATCTCTACCTCATGTTGCTGTTCCTTCTCTCCCTTGAATGAACCACCTCTCTTCCCTCTCACATTTTGGCCGAACTGATTCATGCTGCAAAGCTCATGTTCTTCTCCAGCTCTGGCCCTTGGTTGGCCATCATTCATCCTGGGTTTTGTGCCTGCTTCCCCTGCCAGGTATGAGAGAGAAGTCCCTGGAGAGTTGCACAGCCATTACAGCTCATTAACTGCTCTTAGCCAATTTTTTCTTATCAGACAGGTTTTCGCTAACAATGGCAATCGCTGATTTGGCCAGAATCATTTTCTATTGAAAATAATGACGCTGTGTCACAATCAGAGACATTCTGCAAGCTTCTTGAGGAGAGAGCTCTCCTTTTGTCCATAGAAGGGATAGGGCCGTGAATTCAGGCTGAGAGAGAAACCCTTCAGATTCTGCTGGGAGGGGGAGTGGTCCTAAGAAGTGAGGGAGAGTGTGAAAGAGCAAGGTGCGACAGAAGCAGTGTCTGTATTTAATACCTGTCAACAGTGGAGAAAACTAGAGAAAATCTACAGTTCACACACATGGTCCCTTGGAGTGATATTTTGCAATAAAAAATGACTTCGTTGACAGGGAAATTTTTGCAGAATGATGATGAGTCCGCAGTGAGCCATCCACTCTCTAAGAGCTGATTCCATTTTGGAATCAGCACCTGCTGCATCTCTGCCTCTCAGCAGTTGGTTGACCTTGACTAAGTCATTTTCTTTCCCTGGGCCTTGGTCTCTTCACAAGGAGGCTGCACTAAATGATCTCAATTGTCTTCCAGCTTTGACATTCTGTAGGTCTGTTACTAGGTGAGATGATTCACTGAGGTCAGGGGTACAGCCCATGCCTATGAAAGAGAACAAAACTATCCAGCCCACACAGCAGTTGGATAGTGGTTTTAACCTCGTTAGGGCCATGATAAGACCAACTGAAAGCCTGGGATAGGACTTAGAGTTAGGATGCACTGGGATTAGAATCTTCCCTCTCGCACCTCCTAGTTGTGTGGCTCTGGGCAAGTCATTTCACCTCTGTCTGCCTCAGTTCTCTCAACTATAAAATGGGAATGGTTATAGTCCCACCTCCCAAAGTTGTTGTGAGAATCAAGTAAGATAACATTTGTCAGGCTCTTAAGCTCTATAGCGCTGGGCAAATGTTAGCAACAATTCTTAAACTCATCACAGGGTTGTTTGTCTCACATCCTGCTGTTTATGTGTTGTCGGTGCCCACTTGTGTCCCAATAGCCTACCTTGGGCACCAGGGTCACCTTGTTCATGATGAAGCTTCATCTCTGGCTAGGTAGCTTATGGAGAGAAGAGAAAAGACTTTGTGGGTAAATGAGATGACAGCAATTCTGGGGTAAGACTTCCATTGGGGAATGTGTGTGTGTGTGTGTAGGGTTGGGGGGCAGCAATAAGAGTTATCAATTGTGGGGTAAGCCAAGTGTGAGTCTAGGGGATCAACTGTCTTCTACACACTCTCTGTCTAGAGAACTGCACAGGTCCCTGAAAGAGATGGGGACACTCAGAAAATGAGAGACTGACACACAGTTCTAAGTGTGTTTCCCTTGTAGGGGGAGTCAGCCTTAGGATGGTGATATAAGTCTGGAGGCTTGTATAGCTTCCTGGAGGAAGCTGGGATTCACTGGAAAGAAAAGTGGAGTTGTCTTGATTGTATATGAACATTTCTTTCTTTCCCTCCTCTCCTCTCCTCTCCTCTCCTTCCTTCCTTCCTTCCTTCCTTCCTTCCTTCCTTCCTTCCTTCCTTCCTTCCTTCCTCCCTTCCTGCCTTCCTGCCTTCCTTCCTGCCTTCCTTTTCTCTCTGTTTTCTCTTTCTCTTTTTCTTTCATAAATTTTTCTGAAATGTCAAAAAGGAAAGTCCTAAATCTAATATACATTGTTGGTCTGTGTATATGAACAGGATCTGAGGGCCCTTTAACTACATCTGGAGAGCCCTAAACAGGAGATAGATTCTGATGTTCCCAGGTAATTTGTTGTTCTTTGTCCATCATTCTTGGAAAGAATGACAACCTGGAGGTGATGCCGTGACATGAAAGTGAATTGGATTTAAGTGAGGGGGAGTTGTTCAAAGTCATCAACCTCACTTTCTCCTCCAGAGCCATCTGGATCCAGTGGCCAGATACACATCAGGACAAATGGAGATGGTCCCCATATCCCCAAGTGAAGGCATAAATGAAGGATATATTTGGGTGACCCAATCTGTGTAAATCCAGAACTGGGCTTCTCAACCATGTGTTGCATAGCTATACAGGATATTTATTGTTTGCAGACTGAGATACTGATTCATCCATAGAGTTATAGGCCCCTTTCAATAACTCCACTGTCCCTGCGGCCCACAGGTTAGGAACCGCTGCTTTAAATTCCACTAGACTGCCATGCCTTCACATTGTAGTTCTCTATTTATTGGTGAATCAAGTCTGATCTCCCCTGGGCTGGGATATGCCAATTGTATCTCCCTTCTTGGAACCCAATAGCTCCAACAAACTTCTCACCAGACTCTAATGATCAAACACATTCCTACTACTTTACATTCTCACTTTAAAACCACCAGCTTTGTGCCTTTCCATTTTAGTTGTAGGTCATAAAGCATAGAATGTTATGACTAGAAGGGACTTCAAGGACCATGCTTATTTTTCACATGAGGAGACTGAGGCCCAAAGAGAGAGAGAAAGGAGTATCAGCCTATCAAATTTAAAGAGTATGTCTCTCTCTGAGGTTAACAATCTGTAAACTGTTTTAAATGGAATGTTCTTTAAATCAAGTTAATTAATTTATGTGAAAGCATTCATTACGTACTTACTATGCACCATGACTTATGGTAGATATTGAAGATAAAAGTACAAAAAAGTGGGACAGTCCCTGCCCTCTTTACACTCTCATGTACATAGGGAATTGTGGTCAAGGAAGAGAGTGTGGATCTGATTATGAATAGACCCATAAGGAAATATGGCTAGATACAGTGGTCTAGATGACTTCTCAAACACTCCCCTATTAAGACAGCTTATTCTCAGAGTAGTAGCTCCAAAGTTAAATGGATTAACTTCTCCAGGGATTGGAGATATGGTGTTTGGAGGACCAATGCTCCTAGTGGGAAGCAGAGTAACAGCAGGGTATGGCTAATCCCCTTATTTGGAAGGAGTTCGTGTGTTTCCTTGGAAGTGTCAAAAATTCATTTGTAAGTTATATAGTAAAATAAAATATAGGTAAATTGTAGCTATAGAGTTCTCCTGCTCTACCTGTTTGGTAACCTCACAAAATGACCATGAGCTTAGCCTGGAGCCTGTTCTGGCCCGTAACAATCCCTACTTCTCTTTCTAAATGCTCATGAGTCACCCAGTATTTTGTCAGGTTTTCAAGAAATCAACCTTTTTAGCTTATACAGACTCCATCCTCTTCCTTTTTTTTAAAAAGCAGGACATGGGGTGAAAGGTCAGGGGTGCAGATTTATTTGCCCAGTACATTCTTATTCTCCATGAGTTTTCACTGATTGGTGATCAGATCCACCAGTCTTTTCAGCAGATTAGGATAGAGTTCATATGGGTCCAGTGACTTGAATGTATTGAAAGCAGTTATGTATTCTCTTGCCATATTCTTACTTATTTCGTACTTTTAACTTAATTGGTATTCTTACCTTTCTGAAGATAATTCTGCTTTGGGAAAAGCCAAATGAGAGTTGAGTAGTTCTATCTTCTTTCTGTCTTCTGTTATTATCATGCCATTGACATCGTCTATTGCCACACCATTTCTACATCTGTTATTCTTCTGTTTTGATTTGTGGTTCAAAAATACGAATTCTGTTCCCAGGTACCATCTTTGTAACTGGCTATTTATACCCCAAATGCTCCTTTATTTTCTAAAGGCCATTTCTTCATCTGGCAACAGGAGTAATATGTTGTTTGAACCTCTGTTTTGGCAAACAATAACTTGTTCTGGTCTAGACAATTACATTAGAGAGACAAAAAATATTGGGATGACAGGAATAATCTGTAGGCAAATCAAGCATGTCAGTGCTTTGCTCTGTGTGTGTGAATATTTTCTCCAGTCAGTATTTTCACTAGCTCTTCTCCTATCCTCTGACGTGTTGAAACTAATGTATTGGATGCCAGAAACCTGAAAAATTATCATTGGTCAGTCATCAGGGGAGCTTCTTTGGAGAATTTTTTTAAAATCAAGATGGTTCATGCCCAGATTAATGGCTTAGTGCCTACATGTTATACCTATGACATTGGTGTTTACATGACCAGCCTAAGTGGATAATGCTTTGTGTATTATATGTGCTTACTATTTGTTAGAATAGATGTATGACAAATGAAAAACCTGAGAGACAGAATTGCTGGATAATTGAGGATCAATTTATTAATTAGGCTAGCTAATAATCAACAGATTGATGGTCAGAGGTTTTTCTTGGCAATCAAAGATAAAACCATGGAAACACCGAATACTTTAAATACCTTTGGAAAGGATTGGTAAAAACCAATCCTGATTGATGAACAATTAACGAGGAGGTGGGTTAAAAGTCTTCAGCTCCTCCTGTGGAGATTGTGGTTTGATCATGAGACTCAGCCACCTCCAGAATTCTGGAGACAGGAACCCATCTCCACCCAGACCACTCTGTTTGATTTTCTTCATGAGCTGGGTCTCCCTAAATTCCAATGGAGGGGTGCATGGACAGGGGATTATTGCTTTGGGGCAGGAATTCACCTAGACTAGATTCTGGTTACACTCTAAACAGAAGCAAGGTCTCCTAGTTGGGTGGGATCCCACTCAAGATCAAGGAGTATGTTTCCCAAGGATTGGGACAATTTCATCTCTCAGTCATGTCCTTCAGCGACTGGCTGATTTACAGGGGCTGGGCCATAAATGAGGAAATGAAGGATAAAAATGGGTTCTAGTTTAATAATTGGTTATTCATGTAATAGAAAATAATTTCTCTCAGAGAGATGCATGTATGCATGGCTATATGGATCAGTAAATAAATATTAGATTCTTTGAGGTTTTCTGAAGGCAAGAATTACTCAGTCTTAAGCACCAATAGGCTGATGGAGATAATGGCTGATTTTTCCAATATGCTACAGCAACTTAGATTTACTTTGCTCATTAATAAGTGACAGCTTGGTGTAGTGGATAGGCCTTTGGTTAGGAAGTCCTGGGTTCAAGTCTCACCTCTGACACATCCTGGTCCTATGACCCTGGGCAAGTCATTTCACCTTCTAGTGCCTTGGGCAACTTTTTATGACTCAATTGCAGAGAAGATGGCAGCCTGCATTAAGTGAAGGGAGTTTCCCTATACCCATGACCTCCTAAGCTGAGACTCTCTTCCTGTTCCAACTTCTTCCTCATTGAATTTGCTTACACATTGCTTCACTGAGCTCTCCACATTTTCTTTTGAATGCATGAGCATTAGGCAGGCATGGGTGAGTTGAAATCTGTATCAGTAGAGGAAACATACAAAGCAGTGAGCTCACAGATCCACTGACATGTGGAACATTTGAGCATCAACACTGACCAGGGATAACTGAGGTCAACAGGAGCAGGGAACTCTGGGATAAAAGATGTGACTGCATATAGACAAGAATTCCCTCCACTCCCTAAACCTTTTCTCTTTCTCTCCCTCTTGTCACAGAATCTGCAACATTCCTTTCATTGTCCATATAGGGAGGAACCTAGAGACACAGGCAGAAGGGCAACTCTGAGACACTGGGCAGGCACTAGAGCCCAGGCTTAGACCTGGCCAGGAAGGGACTTTGGGCCCATGTAGTATGACTTCAGAATCTCACAGATGAGCAAGCTGTGAATCACAAAGGGGGAATGACTTTCCTGGGAATACAACCTTTAATTATTCATAATTTTCATTATTCGTCAATTTAGAGTCAGAAAGCACTTTCAAAGTCATGGAACTGAGCCACACCTTGAACCCAGGTCTTCGGCATTCTGCATTGCCTCTGTTCTCACTGTCACTGAGTTTGTGACTCCTAAAGGTACAGATGAACCCAAATCAGGAAATCAAGCCTTAAGTTTCTCCCTTTTTAAAGAGAATCCCATTCTGCCCTGTTCTCATAGAAGATGGCAGCTCATGATATAATCCATTTATTAGGCTAGTACCAACAAGTCCCTGAGAATTATAACACCACCAATATAAGCACTTACATGATTTGGAAGTGCTTTTTAAATATCTCATAGTAATTTCAAGCAAGCATTTTCCTTTCCATTCTTGGGCCAACACAAGTGTAGGCTCAAACCTACAATGGCTGCTGTCCAAATAGAGGGAAGGGTCTTAAAACTGACATCCACTTCCTTTGCCCAAAGCCCATGGTCAGAAGGAAGGGACATGAAACTGACCACTACTCACCTCGAGCCTCCATCTCTGGAGTCATTTGTGCTCATATGCCATCAAGTAGACTATCCGAAGGGGAAAGAAAGAACTTTGAGGGTGAGAATTGTAACTTGCCACCTAAAATAGAAATGTGCTAAAATGAGGAGTTGGTTTTTTTCCTTTTTCAACTTTGTAAGCATTTATTTCCATATGAAAGCAGAGAATTTAGTGAGAAGCTTTAGTGCTGATCCAGGGGAAAATGCCATCTCTGCTGAAAGGCATCTTGGCTGGCAGCTGGCTCTGGAAGCTGGCACGACACAAGAAATTTCTAGACGCTGGACTCAGGGCAGAGATAAAGAAACTGGGAGAAAAATCTACAAAGACAAAGCCTGGGAGAGAGAAAGCAAACTAGAGTGGAAACCAGGGCACTTATGTATCATTATCTGGTACTGCCATCTGCTTATTGTATAACCTTGTGAGCTACTTTCCCTCTATGGGCTTCAGTCTTTTATCTATAAAAAGGGTGGTGGGAGGGAACACTGATTTCTGTGGCCCTGCCAGCTGTGCTATTCCAATCTTTTTTATTTTCATCTTCAACAAACCTTTATAAAATGCCTGCCATGCACCAGGAACTATACCAGGCACTGGAAACATGAAGGCATCCACCTTGTGTGAAGGAGGCAACACAAAGAGATCCAACTTGGAATAATAGCCATAATTAATAATGATATTAGCTGCTGTTTATGTAACACTTGAAGATTTGCAAAGAATTTTTGTGTGCTTTCTTTCATTTGCTCATCCAATAAATGGAGAAAAATAATCTAGGTATTATTTTCCTGATATTATGAACGAAGAAATGGAGGCTCAGAGTTGGCAAATGACTTACCTGTGGTAAAACACTAGTAACAGGCTGAGCTAGGAACTGGCCAGCTCCATGCCCACATTTCTATTACACCAAAGAACTCTCCATTTTGATGTGTGGTATGCAAATGATTGCAGGCACAGCATATGTGCATACATGGATCTGAGAGAGGGTTTGAACTCAAGATTCCTGCTTTTCCCAAATGGAGGGTTTACAATAAACTAGGTCACTTGTTATTCTCGTTTCTATGTGTGTGTGTGGAGAGAGATTCGCTTGTCCTCAATGTTCTCATCTCAGTCATTTTCAGCGAGAAAAGAGACAGAGATATAGATAAGAGAATGAGAGAGAAATCCGGCAGATGTTTCCCCCTTCTGCCTCTCACTGACCCCTGGAGTGTTAGCTTTTTGAGAGCAGAGAATATTATTTGTACCTCTGTCTCCTCCAATGCTCAATACAGTGTTTGGCACATAGTTCATAGTTCATAAATGTTTGTTGCATTAAACTGACTTCCTTGGACCTATTTTCCTATCTATAAAACTTCCTAACCTTAAAGTGCTAGAAAAGTGCCCGCCCCACCCTCTATTCCTCCTTTTCCTCCTCCTTCTCCTCTCTCTGTCTCTCTCTCTGTCTCTGTCTCTGTCTCTCTCTCTCTCTCTCTCTTTCTCTCTCCCCTTCCTCATTTCTCTCTCCCCCTCCTTCCCTTCCTCCATTTCTCTCCCTCCCTCCCTCTCTCTCTCCTCCCTTCACTCCCCCCTGTCTCTTCCCTCCCTCTCTGTGATTTCATTAGTGGTCATTGCATGTTCTTTCAGATGATGCAAGTTGCAGCCCCATCCTGTGTGACTCTCATCTATATTTTCCCAGGAGACTGAGACAGCTACAAAAGTACCAGTCATTATTCCATTCTAGTTACGATCCCTTTGGCTTCGTTGTTCTGAGCATGTCACTGCCCCTTTTCCTGTCATTTACACAGGAAAACAGCGATAGCTCCTTAGTCTGGGAACAACATTGAAAAGTCAAGTCAAATAATATTTAATTGAATATTATATTATAAAATAAGATATGTTGAAATATCATCTCTTTTTTCAACATAAAATGATGTATATGTAGTGTTTACAAACTCCAAAGCACTATATAAATACTAGCAATTGTTATCAGGTCATACAAAGCCTTCACATTAGGAAAGAGTAGAAGTTATCCCTGCCCACAAGAACCTGATACCTTCAGAAAAGCATACTGTGGCATCTTCTCAGCTTCTTAACTCACAAAACCTCTTCTTGGCCCCTCAGTAACAGCCCCAGATTTCTCAAGAGACTTTTCTAGTGGGGGTGATATGAAAGAAAAAAAGAAAGAAAAAGAAAGAAGGAAGGAAGGAAGGAAAGAAAGAATTAAAGAATCCCAAACTTGACAGTCATCTAGCACTTGTCCAAGGCTTTAATTGTTGACAAGTGATCATTCAATCTTAGAGATCCCTAGGATGATGTGTGTGTCTATCTATCTATCTATCTATCTATCTATCTATCTATCTATCTATCTATCTATCTATCTATCTATCTATAATGGGGGGGCAGGGAAAGACCCATCACTTCTTGCCTTGCACATGGTGCATGCTTAGTAAATTCCAGAATTCCAGATTGTGGGATTTTGGAGGGCCATCTGGTCTGACCCAGACTGGACAAAAATCTCTCCTATAACATACCCAGCAAGTGATCACCCTGCCTCTGTTTAAAATACTCCAAGGAGGGGCAATGATGTTTGATGAACTGAGTTGAAGTGAATTCCATACTTGGACAGTTATGGCAGGTCTGAGCAAGTCACATGTGGGGACACACACACACACACTCCAGTGACTTCCCATGGCTTTCAGGGGCAAACACAAAATCCTTTGTTTCACATTCAAAGCCCTTCATAACTTAGCTCCTTCCTAACTTTCCAGGCTGCCTCCTCCTTATGCCCATTCATGGATCTTTGGTGCAACAAGGCTGGTCTCCTGGCTATTTCACAAACTAGAACCTCCACCTCTTGGCTCTTGGCATTTTCTCTGGTTGCTCCTCCTCCATGCCTGGAATGCTCTTCCTCCTTATCACCTGCTGACTTCTGTAACTTTACAGGAAGTCATTCCCAGTCCTTTGAATTCTAGTGCCTTCTCTCTCTTAAATATTTCTTTTCATTTCTACTGATCTTGTATATAGGCTTTTATGCACAGGTTTGTTACTTGTCTCCCCCAGTAAGCTCCCTGAGGGAAAGAACTGTCTTTTGTCCCTTTTTGTAGCCTTAGTGCTTAGCACAGTGCCTTAGTACATAGCAGGTGCTCAATAAATGCTTATTGACTGACTAAATGAGTTCTAATTCTCAGGAAATATGTTCTTTTACAAAGCCTTGATTGAACTCCTTGAAAATTCCACCTGTTATTCCTAATATTGCCTTCTGGGGTCAAGTGGAAAAAGGCAGATCTTCTTCCTTATGATAGATAGTCAGTCAACAAGCCTTTATTATGTTCTTCCTTGGTCAGGGTACAAATATCAGTTCAACTCCCTACTACCTGTGTGACCTTGAGGAAGTCATTTAAATTCTCTGGGTCTCAGTTTCTTCTTCTGTAAAATAAACATATTGAATTAGTTGATTCTAACGTCCCTTCATCTCTCAATCTGTGTGGTGATTACTTGTCTGGACCTTGTTTTCCTTATCTGAATAGTAAGGAGTTTGGATTAGATGACCGCTAAGGTCCCTCCTAGTTCTAAATCTGTGATTCTATTGTTCTGGGCCTCAGATTTCTTATCTGAAAAATGGGGATATCTAAACTCCCTCTGCGCATCAAATCTGCGAATCTACAACATAAATATCTCTTGATATGACTAGTTCGTGATCCACCATCCTCATCCTCCCCTCTTCCCACCAATTCTACATGGTTGATTCTTGGATTTTAGCCCAGCAACTTAATTAATTTTTCAGAATTTCATCTCCATTTAATAAAAAGCAGTCCCTTAGGTTAAGGTACACAGCAGTCTATGTCAGAGGGAGAGCCTACTTCAAGCCTTTCTCCTCTTTCTCTATCCATTCTTTACTGCAGGCAGAAAATAAGAGAAGCAGTGTTCATTTATCTGGCATCATATGGTATTTTTAGAACAATAATACCTGACCTTCCTATCTTACAGGAATATTGGAAGGGTCAAACCTCGTGCTGTTTGAGAAAGCTCCACAAAAGCAGTAGAATGAGCTGCAATAGAAAAGGAATATTGACAAGTGGTGTGTTTGGATGATGGAGGGGTCCTGTGATGTTCAAGCTTGGAGCATGTGAGTGGAGCAGGGCAGGCCTGAATGCAAGATTTTGGTATAATGTAATATACCCCATGAAGATGCTGAACAATTCTGAAGGGGAGGGATAGATAGAAGAGTGAAGAAATGGAAGTGAGAGAAGTCCCAAACCACGCATATTTTTAAAGGTTTTTAGCAAAAGTATTTACTAAGGTAGTGTTAGTACAAATATTCAGTGTTAAACTCCCTCAAAAAAACCATGCAGTTCACTTTCTCACACTTCCTTATTTCCCACAGTCTAAGGGAAGAGCAGGCTTAAATAGAGATCTATTAGGGGAGTAAAGACACACATGTAGAAAATACAAGCATCATCTGTTTTCTTTATTCCCCATTTAATAGTATTTTTACAATTACATGAAAAAATAGTTTTTAATATTCACTTTTATAAGATTTTGAGTTCCATTTTTTCTCCCTCCCTCTCTAGCTCCTCCCCCCGACAGCAAGCAATCTGATATAGGTTATACACGTACAATCATGTTAAACATACTTATTTCCACATTAGTCATGTTGTGAAGGAAGAATAAGGTGAAAGTGAAATGAAAAAATGAAAATCAAAAAGCTGTGAGAAAGAAAAAAGAAAAAGAGAAAATAGTATGCTTTGATCTGCATTCAGACTCCACAGTTCTTTCTCTGGACATGGATAGCATTTTCCTTCAGGAGTTCTTTAGAACTATCTTAGATCATTATATTGCTGAGAAGAACTAAGTCTATTAAAGTTGTTCATTGCACAATATTGCTTTTATTATGTACAATATTCTCCTGGTTCTGCTCACTTCACTCAGCATTAGTTCATGTAAGTCTTTCCAGATTTATTTGAAATCCACCTGCTCATTATTTCTTATAGAAAAGTAGTATTCTATTACATACATATGCCACAACTTGTTTTAAGCATTCCCAAATTGGTGGGTTTCCCCTCCTTTTCCAATTCTTTGCCACCAAAAGAAGAGCTGCTACAAATATTTTTATACCTGTGAGTTCTTTTCCTTTTTTATGATCTTTTTGGGATACAGACCTAGTAGTGATATTGCCAGATTAAAGGGTAGGGCATCACTTATTTTCTTTTATTTTCCAATTTTTAAAACATTTTTATTTAAAGTTTTGAGTTCCAAATTCTATCCTTCCCTCTCTCCTCCCCGAAATGGTAAGCAATCAGATATAGTTTATACAAGGGCAATTATGTAAATCATTTCCACATTAGTCATTTTGTACACAAAGATATTTTGAATCCTCGAATTGTAATTTATTGGGTGAAAATAGAATATGACAGACTACTCTATAATTGTACATGAAGATTTGAATAAAAGAAAGAAGAAACCGAAAAAAATAACATCCTTCAGTCTGTATTCAATCAATATCAGTTATTTTTCTGGAGGTGGATAGCATGTGTCACCATTAGTCTCTTGGGATTGTCTTGGATTATTGTATCACTGAGAATAGCTAAGTCATTCACAATTCTTCATCAAACAATACAGCTGTTATTGTGCACAATATTCTCCTGTTTCTGTACACTTCACTATGCGTAAGTTCACATTTTTCTGAAATCATCCTGCTTGTCATTTCTCATAGCACAATAAGGTTACTTTACAATCTTATATCACAGTATGGTTAGCCATTCCCCAATTGATGGACATTCCTTTAATTTCCAATTCTTAGCCACCACAAAAAGAACTGCTATAAATATTTTCGTACAAATAGGTCCTTTTCCCTTTTCCCTGGACATCTGTAGAGTACCGATGTAGCAGTGGTATTGCTTGATCAAAGGGTTCACATAGTTTTATAGCCGTTTAGGCATAGTTCCAAATTGCTCTCCAGAATGTTTGAATCAGTTCACCACTCCACCAACAGTGCGTTAATGTCCTAGGTTTTCCTACATCCCCTGCAACATCCCAAATGTTCCTATTTTGTCATATTAGCCATGCTGATAGGTGTGAGCTGGTACCTCAAAGTTGTAGTAATTCAAATTCCTCTGTTGATATAGAGCACTTTCTTATGATTATAGATAGCTTTGATTTCTTTGTCTGAAAACTGCCTGTTCATATTCTTTGACCATCTATCAACTGGGAAATGACTTGGATTTTTATAAATTTGACTCACTTCTCTATATAGTTGAGAAATAAGGGCTTTCTCAGAGATACTTGTTGCAAATTCCCCCCCCCCCCAGTTCTCTGCTTTCCTTATAATTTTGGTTGCATTAGTTTTGTTTGTGCCAAAACTTTTTAATTTTATATAATCAAAATTACTTATTTTGTAATGGTCTCTATATCTTCTTTGGTCCCAGATTCTTCTCTTATCCATAAATCTGACAGATAAATTATTCCAGGTTCTCCTAATTTGCTTATGGTTTCACCTTTTATGAATAAATCATGTACCCATTTTAGCCTTATCTTGCTATACTGTGTGAGATGTTGGTTTATACCTAGTTTCTGCCACACTGTTTTCCAGTTTTCTCAGCAATTTTTGTCAAACAATGAGTTTTTGTTCCAAAAGCTTGGGTCTTTGGATGTATCATATACAAGATTGCTATGGTCATTTACTATAATAATGTAGTTTGTACCTAATCTGTTCTACTGATCCACTACTCTTATTTCTTAGCCAGTACCAGATTATTTTGATAATTACCACTTTATAATACGTTTTGAGATCTGGTACGACTAAACCACTACCTTAGCATTCTTTCATTGATCCTCTTGATATCCTTGAGCTTTGTTCTTCCAGATGAATTATGTTGCTATTTTTTTCTAGCTCTATAAAATAATATTTGATAGTTTGATATGGCACTGAATAAATAGATTGATTTAGGTAGAGTTGTCATTTTTATTATATTGGCTTGGCCTACCCGTAATCAATTAATTTTTTCCCAGTTGTTTAGATCTGACTTTATTTGTGTGAAGTGTTTTGTAGTTGTGTTCATATTGTTCCTGGGTTTGTTTTGGCAGATAGTGTCCCAAGTATTTTATATCATCTACAATTATTTTAAGTGGAATTTCTCTTTCTATCTCATGCTGCTAGACTTTGTTGAAAATATATAGAAAGGCTGATGATTTATGTGGGGTGTTTTGAATCCTGCAACTTTGTTAAATAATTTCAAGTAGTTTTTTAGTTGATTCTCTAGAATTTTCCAAGTGTAATATCATATGATCTGCAAAGAATGATAGTTTTTTTCCTCATTGTCTATTCTAATTCTTTAAATTTGTTTTTCTTTTCTTACTGCTATAGCTAACATTTCTAGTACAATACTAAATAACAGAAGTGATTATGGGCATCCTTGCTTCTCCCTGATTGTATTGGGAAGGCTTCTAGTTTATCTCCATTAAAGATAATGCTTGCTGATGGTTTTAGGTAAATATTAATTGCCATTTTGAGACAAGCACCATTTATCCCTATGCTCTCTAGTGTTTTTAATAAGATTGTGTGCTATATTTTGTCAAAGGTTTTTTCTGCATTTGTTGAGATAATCACATGTTTTCTTTTGTTTTTTTTTTTCCTTTTTATTGATATGGTCAATTATTCTGATAGTTTTCCTAATATTGAACCAGACCTGCCTTCCTGGTATAAATCTCACCTGGTCAAAGTGTATGATCTCTGTAATTTATTGCTATAGTTTCTTAGCTAGTGTTTTATTTAATTTGTTTCATATCAATATTCATTAGGGAAATTGGTCTATAACTTTCTTTCACTGTTTTGTCTCTTCCTGGTTCAGGTATCAGCACCATATTTGTGTTGTAAAAGTAATTTGATAGGACATTTTCTATTTTTCCAAGTAGTTTATATAGTATTGGAGTTAATTGTTCTATAAATGTTTGGTAGAATTCACTTGTGAATTCATCTGGTCCTGGGGATTTTTTCTTAGGGAGTTCCTTCATAGCTTATTCAATTTCATTTTCTAACATTGGGTTATTTAAATATTTTATTTTTTCTGTTAATTTGGGTAATTTATATTTTTGTAGATATTCATCCATTTTATTTAGATTAGCAAATTTATTGTGGCATAATTGGGTACAATAGCTCCTAACAATTGTCTTAATTTTCTCTTTATTGTGGTGAATTCACCCCTTTCACTTTTGATACTAGTAATTTAATTTTCTTCTTTCCTTTTTAAAAAATAAATTAACCAATGGTTTATCTGTCTTATTGTTTCTCCCCCATGAAACCAGCTTCTAGTTTTATTTACTAGTTCAACGGTTTTCTTACTTTCTATTTTATTAACCTCTCCTTTGATTTTTGGCATTTCCAATTTGGTATTTAATTGAGGATTTTTAATTTGTTTGTTTTTTAGTTTCACACTCAATTCCTTGGTCCACCTTTTTCTCTATTTTATTGCTGTAAGAAATTAGAAATATAAAATTTCTCCTAAGTCTTGGTTTGATTGCATCCTATAACTTTTTCTATGTTGTCTCATTGTTTTCATTTTCTTAAATGAAATTATTGATTGTTTCTATAATTTGTTCTTTGACCCAGTGGTATTTTAGGATTAGATTATTTAATTTCCAATTAATTTTTACTCTCTATTTTTATTGTCCATTGTTGAATGCAATTTTTATTGCATTATGATCGGAAAAAAGATGTGTTTACTATTTCTGCTTTTCTGCATTTGTTTAGGATGTTTTTATGTCCTAACACATGATCAATTTCTGTGTGTCATGTACTTCTGAGAAAAAGGTACATTCTTTTCTATTCCTATTCAATTTTCTCCAGAGGTTTGTCATATCTGACTTTTTCAGAATTTTATTCACCTCCTCAAATTTTTCTTATTTATTTTTTGGGGTTAGATTTATCTAGTTCTGAGAGGGGAAAGTTGAGGTCCTACACTAGCATATTTTTATTATCTATTTCCTCCTGTAATTCATTCAACTTCTTCAAAAAGTTAGATGTTATGCCAGTTGTTGCATGTATGTTTAGTAGTAATATGTTTATGGTACTTTTCAACAAAACATTGTTTCTTTCTTTATCTCTTTTAATTAGATCTATTTTTGCTTTTCCTTTGTCTGAGACCATGATTGCTACCCTAGCTTTCTTTGCTTTGACTGATGCATAATAGAGTCTATTCTAGCCCTTTACCTTTACCCTGTTTTTATCTCACTGCTTCAAATGTGTTTCTTGTAAACAACATGTTGTAGCATTCTAGTTTTTAATTCATTCTGCTATTTGCTCTTATTTTGTGAGTGAGGTCATCCCATTCCCATTTATAGTTGTGATAACTAACTGTTTTTACCTCCATGTTTTTTCACTTCTTTATCCCCATCTGTCTCTTAATCCCACTGTTTTCCTCCTCTTAAGAATTTTACTTCTGATCACTCCCTTCTCCAATATATGTTCCCTTTTTTCAGTCCCCCTCCCCTTCTATTATGCCCATCCTTCCTTATAAGGTAAGATAGATTTTTCTGACCAAGTGTTATTCCAACTTTGAGCCAATTTTGATGTAAGGTTTAAATTTTGCCCACACCCCACATGTTCCCCTCTTTTGTAGTAGCTCCTTTACACCTCTTTTATTGGGGATAATTCACACCATTCAATCTCCCCCCTCCTTCTTCCAGTGCAATTTTCTTTATCACTCCTTTATTCAGTTTTTTTCAGGTATCATCCCATCAAGTCACCTTATATCCACACCTTCTCTCTACATACACTCCTTTTAATTGCTCTTATTGTAATAAAGCTAAGAGTTACAAATATTATCTTGACATATAGAAATATAAACAATTTAATCTTATTGAATTTCTTATGTTTTCTCTTGTTTCTCTTTTTTACCATTTTATGTTTCACTTCAGTCTTGTATTTGGAGGTCAGTTTTTTTTTCTATTCATCACTGGTCTTTTCAGTAGAAATTCTTGAAAGTTCTCTATTTCATTAACTGTCCATTTTCCCCCAGAAAAAAATATATTCAGTTTTGCTGGGTAGGCGATTCTTGGTTTTAATCTTAACTCCTTTGCCTTCTGGTATATCATATTTCAAGCCCTGTTGTTCTTTAATGTGGAAGCTGCTGAATTCCATGTCATCCTGCTATTTGGATTGGTTTTCAGGTAGGGGTGATTGCAATACTTTCTCCTTGATCTGTGAACTCTGGAATTTGGCTATGATGTTTCTAATAGTTTTCATTTGGAGATCTCGTTCATGCACCAATCAGTGGATTCTTTCAATTTTTATTTTGTCATCTGATTCGAAAATATCAGGACAGTTTTCTTTGATAATTTCTGTTTTTCAAAAATTTATTAATTTATTTGTTTTCATTTTTCAATATTCACTTCCATAAGTTCCAAATTTTCTCCCCTTCCCTTCCCCATTCCTCCCCAAGAAAGCATACAATCTTATATGGGTTCTACACATGCATTCCTATTAAACATTTTCATATTAGTCATGTTGCATGGAAGAATTAAAACAAATGGTAGAAACCATGAGAAAAACAAAACATAACAAAAGAGAAGATGGTCTACTTCATTCTGTGTTCTGACTCCATTGATCTTTCTCTAAATGTGTGTGGCATTTTGCACATTGAGTCTTTTGGAAATGTTTTAGGTGCTTGCATTGCTGTGAAGGGCTAAGTCTATCAGAAACAGTCCTCACATACTGTGGCTGTTACTGTGTATAATTTTCTCCTGGCTCTGCTCATGTCACTCAGTTTCAGTTCATATTAGTCTTTCCAGATTTTTCTGAAGTCCATCTGTTCATCATTTCTTACAGCACAATAGTATTCCATTAAATCCATATACCACAATTTGTTTGGTCGTTCCCCAATTGATGGGCATTCCCTTGATTTCTAGTTCTTGGCCACCACAGAAAGAGTTGCTATAAATATTTTCATGCATGTGGGTCCTTTTCCCCATTTTTATGATCTCTATGGGAAAAGTCCTAGAAGTGATATTACTGGATCAAAGTGTATGCACATTTTTGTAGCCCTTTAGGCATAGTTCCAAATTGCTCTCCAGAATGGTTGGATCAGCTCACAGCTCCACCAACAATGAATAAGTGTTCCAACTTTCCCACATCTTTTCCAACATTTATGAGTTTTTTGTTTTGTCATATTGGCCAATCTGATAGGTGTGATGCAATACCTCAGAGTTGTTTTGATTTGCATCTCTCTAACCAATAGTGATTTCATATGACTATTGATAGTTTTAATTTCTTCCTCCAAAAACTGCTTGTTCATATCCTTTGACCATTTATCAATTGGAGATCTTCTATAATTTCTTGAAAGATGTTATTCAGCCTTTTTTTTTTATCATGGCTTTCAGATAGTCCTATAATTCTTATATCTCCCAGATCAACTTTCTAGTTCAGTTGTTTGTCCAGTGAGAAATCTCACATTTTCTTCTATTTTATTTTTACCTTGAAAATTTTATTTTATTGTATCTTGATGTTCCATAGAGTCATTTGTTTCCATTTGTTTAATTCTTTCTTCTGTGAGCTTTTGTACTTCCTACTCCATTTAGTCAATTCTATTTTTTAGGGAGTTATTTTCTTTGGCAAATTTTGTATATCTTTCCCCATGCTATTTACTCTTTTTTCATGATTCTTTTGCAATACTCTTATTTCTTTTCAGAAGTTTAAGCCAACAATTGATAATCAATGTTCACATAATTTATGTTTTCTTAAACAATTGAGAAGCAATGTTTACACTATTTAGAGTTTATAATGTTTCAAAAAGTTCATGAACAATACGTTGTTGACAAATCATAATGTTCACATTATTTAGAATTTATAATGTTTCAAAAAATGTATAAGCAACGCTTACATTGTTGGTAATTCATAATGTTTCAAGCAGTTGATAAGGAATGTTTACATTGTTTATAATGTTTCAAACCAACAATGAATAACAAGTTTTTAAATTGGAGAGTTCCTGTTCTTGAAAGGAAGCTGGGCAGGAGCATTTGGGTATTTTTAAACTATCAAGGGTTACGTTTCTAGAAGCTGGAGTCAAGAAACTGCCTTCTAAGGGACACTGCTCAAGTAAAAGAAACTCAGGATTGGTTGTATTTCTAGAAATTCTTCTGCATGGATTTTGTGTGCATGGGGGTAGGGGGCAGAGAGGGAGGGGGGGAGAGAGAGAGAGAGAGAGAGAGAGAGAGAGAGAGAGAGAGAGAGAGAGAGAGAGAGAGAGAGAGAGAGAGGAAGAAAAAAGAAGAAGAAGGAGAAGGAGAAGGAGAAGGAGAAGGAGAAGGAGAAGAACAAGAACAAGAACAAGAACAAGAAAGAAATTTTTTCTCCAGGAATCTCAGAAACAATTACAGTATCTCAGAGTTAATGGAAAATGACTTCAGTGATGATCTGGTCAATCCATATCTGTGGAGTCTCCTGGTCCCTTCTAAGTGGTCACTTATCCTGAAGACTTAAAGCAAGGAGGAATCACTGCTTCCTAGAGCAGCCCACTTTATAGCTTATATAGTTAGGGAATTTTCCACTATGCAAAACCAAAATATGCCTTCCAGTAACTTCCAACACAGAACAAGACCAATCCTTCCTCCATACAAGAGCTCTTTAAATAAAGACTTGCAAATAGTTATCATGGCTATCTCTAAATCTTTTCTTCTCTAGGCTAATCATCTCCAGTCTTCCAAACAATCTTTGTAGAACGTAAAGCACACACACACACACACACACACATACACACACAAACACACACGACTGAAATGACACACACACACACACACACACACACACTATGATTGCCCTTCTCTGTAGGCTCTCCAATTTATCGGTGTCCTTCCTAAAATGTGACGTTAAGAACCAAGCACAACCCCAGGTCTGCTCAGGGCAAAATGTGACCCTTATGTTCACTTTATTCTACTTGAATGAATGAAGCCTCATTTTTACTTATTGATGTAGGATAAGTCCACACAAGCTCTCTTCCTTAAGGGGTAACAGATCACAGGTGGTTTGGGTGATGTAGCAGTGACCAAGGATGAAGTGCCTAGGGAGAGCTTGGTAAGGCATGGGAGTGAGATGGCATTTGAGCAGAGAAGGATCATAGAAGTAGAGCTGAAGGGCACCTCAAAGGCAACTTTCTACAGGTGAAAAAACATTGACCCCAAAAGCTATGTGGTCCCCAAAGGTCATGCTGGGACTAGAATTGGTCTTCTAATTCCAAATTGTGTGTTTATGTGTGTGTGTGTGTGTGTGTGTGTGTGTGTGTGTGTGATCTCTTAAATTGCTAAGGATTCACTTTTAGGACCCAGAGGAAGTATTCTGTGGAACAGCATAGAGTGTCAGTGGAAGAGAAAGAGCCTTGGATTTGGAAGAAAATATTCCAAGTTCTCACCCTAGCTCTATCATCAAATTATTAGGTGGCCTTAGATGAGTCATTTCCCCTTTCTGGGTCTCAGTTTTCATATCTGTAAAATGAAAGGGGGACTGGACTTGATGATCTCCAAGATGTCATTGAATATGTGCATTCTCTGCTGCTGAGTCCATCTACTCTCCTATCTTAGGTGGCACTAGAGAAAGCAGATGGGCATGCATGGTGCTGGAAAGGGACCTGAGATATGGAGTCAGGATGGAAATAGGGCTAGGAGGTGGCCTCCTGTCATGGTAGGCAGCTGGGTACTGCCAGATTTCAGTGTTATTTGCAGAGAATTGCTACAGTCCTGCCCAGCAGAGCCTACAATCGGCCAGAGACCAAGCTTATTTTCCCAGCCCTGCTTCTGGGTCATTAGCTGGAAAAACAATTAAGAAGGAAATGTGGGAGGTTTCGCTGAGCTGAGCACAGCCTGTTTCATCATCTGTCCACTGGAAGCTTTCTGGAGCCATGTTGCAGTGAATTCACCCTATGCCAGGACAACTCACCACAAGACCAGCTGTCTTCCTCTCCTTACTGTCTGCCCAATGTCATGTCAGTCATCCCTCTGTCTGTCCCTGGTTGCTGCCTGTCAATTCTTTGAACCTCAATGCATCCTAGTAACATGGGATCATAGAATGCCAGAGCTGGAAAAGGTCTTAGAAGTTCAAGTCAAGCCATCCCCTGTATCAGAGGTGGGGAAATAGAGATCCAATGTATAATGAGGATGAGGATGATAATAATATCTGATAATATTTTACAGATAAGGTAACAAAGATTAAGTGACTTATCCAGGGTCACACAGCTAGGTGTCTGAGATAGAATTTAAATGCAACTCTTCCTGACTTCAGGTCCTCTGCTCTACCCAGTGCTCTATTGAGCTGTCTAACATCTTGTCTAAAAGTGGAGTTAAGTTCTCCTGTTGGTAGAAAGATAAGCAATTCAACCCAACAAACATTCCTCAAAAAGCAGCAATGTCTATGGCATTCTTTGTGCATGGGACGGTAGGATCTGAGAAGCTCCTCAAGGAATGACCCTTCCCCTCCAGGAGCTCAGTGTCCCAGCTG
The DNA here is from genome assembly GCA_023548195.1 of Bettongia penicillata ogilbyi. Classification (NCBI taxonomy): domain Eukaryota; kingdom Metazoa; phylum Chordata; class Mammalia; order Diprotodontia; family Potoroidae; genus Bettongia; species Bettongia penicillata. The sequence continues at coordinate 2,316,432 of JAJHZJ010000533.1, forward strand.
AACATGTTAGCTCAAGCTGGGGCACCAATATCTCCACCAAACATTAGAATGTGATAAGAGCAATAACGGAAGTACCAAGTGCTTGGTTCTAGTCAAATTCCAGAAGGTGCTAAAGAAAGATTAAAGCTATTTCAGTCAGTCAGACAATAGCCATTTATTAAGCTCCAGAGTACTGAACTTGGAATCAGGAAGACATCCTCATGAGTTCTAATCCCACCTCAGACACTTCCTAGCTATGTGACCCTACGCAAGTCACTTCACCTTGTTTGCCTTGGTTTCCTCATCTGTAAAATGAGCTGGAGAAGGAAATGGCAAAGCACTCTGGCATCTCTGCCAATAAAATCCAAATGGGGCATGACTGAAATGACTCAACACAACAAACTTATGCTAGTCACTGTACTGAGCCTGGGGATATAAAGACAACAGACAGTTCCTACCATCAAGGAGTTTCTGGTCTCTATTCTCTCTTGTCTATAACAGAAAGAGCATTGAGAGTGGACAAAGAATGATCAGAAATCAATGTACCCTGGGATTGTTGCCATCCTAGGCTGGTTTGTCATGACTATTCTTATCAATGATTTTATAGAAACTTCTTTATAAAACGTTATAGCTGTGTGATTCCTGGTCAAGTCACCTAAGCTTTACATGCCTTAGTTTCCTCTTACAGAAAAAGGGGATAATAATAGCACTTATCTTATAGGGTCATTGTGAGGAGCAGATGACACATATATGTAAAGTACTTTGCAAACGTTAGAGTGCTCCAGAAATGCCGAAAGCATAAATTACCCATATAATATATGTAATATTATGTATATATACAGATATGTGTATACATGTACATATATATATATATATATATATATATATATATATAATGTGACAATAATACAAAGCTGGAAGGCATATCCATCATGTTGAAAAATGTAATCAGAATCCAAAATATATCTCTAGAAGCTGTAACATTTAGCCAAATTAAGTCAGGTTAAATTTAATATGACAAATGTAAAGACTGCACTTGGATTCAAAATAGTAATTATACAAATGCAGGCTAGGGGGAACATAGCCAAATCCCAATTTGATGGTGCCTTCATCCAGAGAAAGAACTAATAAATAGTATATATAAAATGGTTTTATATCTATATCTATCTATATATAGATATATATATCTGTGTGTAGTATGCACACAGGCCTACATATGTATATATCTATATGTACTTATATAGATACATACATAAATACATTATATGTGTGTGTATATATGTGTGTGTATATATATATATATATATATATATATACATGCACACATACACACACACACATAGTAGTGTCAAATGGCAGCCTTCTCTAGAGCAGAGGCAGGGAAAGAGGAGAAAAGAAATAAATGAAAAAATTTACATGATAATTTTATTATACATTTAAAGGGAATAACAAGTTGTACATAATCGATTTGCAGATTCATATTTTAGAATCATCTTTTTTCTATTCTACTATGTTATGGTAATGCTTGTTTTATTTCCTAAGATCAGAACGAAATAAAGATCTGGGGCTTTTAATGAGCTGCAAGCTCAATACTGAGCCAATTAGATGAAGTCAGGAAATTCAGGAAGACCTGAATATGTTGTTTAATACAGTTTAAATCTGGTCTCAGACACCGTGTGACTGTGGGCAACTCACTTCCTTTCTCTCTCTATTTGATTCTCTGAGCACCTGTCTCATAGAATTGTTATGGGGATCAAATAAGATAAGAATTGTAAAATTGCAACACAGTGCCAAGTATACAGTAGGTGATTCATAAATGCTTATTCACTTCCCTTCCCTATTAGTCAGCCCCTAAGAAGTTAGATGGCAAAGTGGATCAAGTGCTGGACCTGGAATCAGGAAGACCAAACTGGCCTCAGAAACCCACCAGTTTTGTGACCCTGCACAAGTTACTTAACTTCTGTCTGATTTAATTTCCTCATCTCTAAGATAGGGATAATAACAGTTCCTACCTCCTAGAGTTGTTGAGGGGATGAAATAAGGTCCTATATGCAAAGTGCTTTGTAAACCTTTGCTAGATATCTATGCTAGTGATGATTTGTCAACACTGTAAAATGATGCTCACAAAAATGAACTTGATTAATGTGGAGTCTAGAATAAGGGAAGCCATTGTCCCCTTGTCCTCTCCTTGGTCACACTGACTCTAGACTAGGAACCCCATTTTAGGAAAATCCAAAGGATGGTATCCAGAATGGTGAGGGAACAGCATTCTCCTTTAGACAAAGATCAGTTAAAAGAACACTGAACTGGATTCTTAACATTTTTTTTTCATGGAAATAGTGTGAATTTGTCATAGAAATTGGATCAGTGATTTCTACTAACAATGAAATTTTTTTGGTCATCCATTTAAGGCAGCTGTTGAAACTCAGCCAGTATGTATATACATACATACATACATACATACATACATGTATGCACACACATGCATATATATATATATATATATGGAGAGAGAGAGAGAGAGTATAAGTATCTACAATCTTTAGTCAATCTGCAGGTGAAGGTGCTTTTGTGTTTAAATTTGTGGGTGATCTGAAGAAAAAAAGGCATAGGGGAGAACATTTCATCTTCAAGCAGATGAAAATACATGTGGAAGAAAAATGGAATACACTTTCTTAGTCTCAGAGGGCAAAAGTAGGGCTATAGGGAGACAGATATAGGTTTGATAGCAAGAACAGTTTCCTACCAATTAGAGTTAACAAAAAATGAATTAGGTTTGTCTTGGCAGCTCACTGGTTTCCCTTCACCAGGAGTCTTCAAGTAGTAGCCATATATTAGGAATGCTGTAGAAGAGATTTCTGTTCAGACATGGGGTTGGACTAAATGATCTCTGGAGCTCATTCTACATGTGACGATCTATAATTGTATCTGCCATAAAAAGCAAAACTTTGCCTCTATGTCCAAATAAAGACACAAGCAGTCACATTTTATTTCTATAACAATTAACGCTAGTGAGTCAAGCAGTGAAGCTTACTCAATACTCCCAAGCACAGAGCATTGGACTAGATATATGGGTGCCTTGGGCCTGGGTCTCTACAGCATCAACTGTTTTCATCAAACCAGGGATCCGCTCTATTGAAGATGGGAAGGTACATTTTTCACATTAAAAAAAAAGACCAAAGAATTTGGCTTTATGGAGGCATAATCTCTCCACATTTGTCATTGTTTCACTTGGTATCCTTGGAAAAACCGGTACATTTGGACCAGATGCCTACTGTGGTCTCTTTAAGTTCTCACATTCTCAGTTTCTCTGATTTTACTTCATTTTCTCATCCCTAAAATGGAGGTGGCTATGAGAATGAGGATATAAAAACATTAATATTTTGTATTTCCATAATTCCTGGACCATATTACCACAGAAAGGTAACTCTGGACATCTCTATTTTAAGACTTCTCAATAATTTTTAATGCCTGGGATTCATTTGTTCTCAGCCAGAAAATCTTTCTGGGAGTGTCATAATCTGTTTTGTTTTAGCTTTTCCTTTGGGGCATTCACTTTATCTCCTGAAAGCAACTGATTCTACTTCACTGCAAGGCACTTGAACTTAGGGCCAATTGATTACAATTGATTGAACGCTATTGACAGGTGGCTTTGAACACTAAGTCACTTCATCTAGCTCAAAAGCAAAGCTACAGAAACTCGCCTGACATATATGCAATACTTTAGTAGAATGGCGCAAATATTTCTCCAGAGAAAAAGGAATAAAACCTACTGGGTGCTAGACACTGTACTAAATACTTTACAATTACTAACTCATTTTTCCTCACAACCATGGGAGGTAAGTGCCAATTTACAGATGAGGGACTGAGAAAGAGTTTAAGTGACTTTCCCAGGGACACACAGCTGGTAAATGTTAGGCTGAGTTTGAATTCAGGTTTTCCTAACTCCAGCTCTCTATCTTCAGCTCTTTTTAAAATTCTCTCTCTCTGTCTCTGTCTCTCTGTCTGTCTCTCTGTCTCTGTCTTTCTATCTCCGTCTCTGCCTCTGTCTCTATCTCTCTGTTTCTCTCTCTGTCTCTCTCCCCTCTATATCTACTATTCTCTATCTACTCTCGATCACCTCATTGTCTCTTCTGAGCCTTGTTTGTTTTGAGTTGCTGCTGAAGCCTTTGTTGACAGGAGATGGGTAACAAAGGGAGGTAATAAAGGGAGGAAATCCATTCTGTAATCCAGTACATGTCCTGGTACAGAGTAGGAGCTTAATAAATGTTTATTGACTCAGATGGCAGCAAATATTTCATAACTGTGGGTTCAGGCATGATCTTGTGATTCTACCAAACCTACCAACATTTCCTCCAAATTCTGGGCTCTGAGCAACTGTTCGCTGGGCTTTTCTGACATTTCTCATTCTCCTTTCTTGTCCTTCCAGGGTTTTTCCATTTATTCCTGAGGTTCCTCCTGCAACTATAAGCCACTACGAAGGATCACCAAGATGGCAGGAGCCTCAGTAAAGGTGGCAGTGCGAGTACGCCCCTTTAACTCCCGAGAAATGAGCCGGGACTCGAAGTGTATCATTCAAATGACGGGAAGCACCACAAGTGAGTACTGGCTGGACTAGGTCTCCTTTCCTTCCCCTGATGAGTGTTCCACAGGCATTGAATGAAACACATCTGGTGCATTACTACTTGTTGGCAGAGGCAATCAAGACTTAGGTTTTAGAAGGACAGGTTTCCTTTCCCTGGCTTGGTGACTCTCCCCACCTGCTTTTTGCCCCCGGCTCCAGCTGAGGCTCCACAACAGAAGTGAAGCTCTGGCTCATTCTCAGTTAAACATTGTAATGGGGAGCAGAAAACAATTACATTACTGGAATCAATGGTTAATCCTCAACTTTATCACAAGGCTTAATTTTACTATGCCCATTTACATACACGTATATTTTCTCACACATGTACTCACTCTCACAAACATATCTTTTCACATAAGCACACACACTCACATGTAAATAATCACCTTCATACACATACACACACATCTTCACACACACACAGCATCTGCTTCTTCTCACCTATCAGGAACAAATCCAAGACAGAAATAATAGATAGCCTTTCACTTCCAGACTCACTAGCTTTCCTTTCGGGCTTCTCCTGTACTCTCCACTCCTCCCTCAGGGCCATATTATGTAGTTATTGAGATAACATTTGTAAAGTGCTGAATCCAGTACCTGGCATATAGTAGGTACTTAATCAATGCTTATTCCATTTTTCTTGAAATTGTTATTTTTGGCTGCTTGGTAGGACCCACCTGTTCCAAGTATAACACTCCTAGTATTCACTGATAACTGAGACCCCCCTAGCAGGGCCAAGACCACTTCATCCCATCCAGAGGAAGGAAGGCATGTTACTCTGTGACTGGATAATTGCAACTGGGAGTTGAGGTATCACCAGATTAGTGGAATAGAAGCTCACTGAATCAACCTATTAGATCTAGTGCTAGTGACTGGACTAGAAGGTCCCTGGAGTAGGAATCATTTCATTTTCCATCTTTCTGTCCCCAGTAACTAGTGAAGTACCCAGCACAGAGAGGACATTTAATAAATTCTTGTCAAGCTGATGTTATTATTGCTTTGCCAATGCCTGGAACTCAGATGGTGGGAAGCACAAACCACGAGTATGAGGGAGAAGTGCTGCCATGATGTTAATGATGCTGTGAACCAGTGAGAAGAGAGAAGTCCTTCTCTCCATAATCCCAACAGTCTGTCTGTTGGCCAGAGAGAAGTCAGGAAGAGCAGGACAGAGAAAGGCTATGAGGGACGGAGAAAGGCATTTGTTTGATACGTTGGCCGCTAGCGATAGCAGGAAGGATAAGTGAACTCAATGATCAGAGAAAAGATCTCTCTCTCTCTGTTAACCCTTTAGTGGCCTCTTCAGATAAAGCAAAAAAACCTTGAGGTAATTACTCTGAATTTGATGAAATATGAGACTCTAAGCTGGGAAAGAGCTTCTTTGGGTTGAAGTGAAGGTGGGAAAATGAATGATTCCTCCAATCCTTTGCTCTCACTTCTGTGCAAATAGAACCCCCACTCCCACCTCCTTCTGTGAAATTGGAATGTGATTTCTTTCATCATGGGAAGTTCAAAGCACTAACATCTTTTTTCAAAGTCCTCTAAAATTCAATGTGATTGATTCCATAAGTGATGTGGGGAAGGAATTACAGAATGTTAGAATAGCAGTAAGAAGAAGACTTTGGGAGTTTTGGAAAGGGAACATCAGTGATTCCTTTGTGACCCACAGGACAGCAAGCTCTTGGTGAGTGTTCCCCTTTATCCTGTTGAGTGGGTGATCTTCACAATGGTCACACAGTCTGAGGGTGGGAAACATTACATATCAGAATTCTAGAATGTCAAGACTGGGAAGGATGTGAGAAGTTGTGCAATCCAACTTGTTCACAGATGAAGTGAATGAGATTCAGATATTTTAAGTGACTTGCCCCAGATGGTACTAGGTAGAATCAGGGCTTGAATCCAAATTCTCTGGTTCCAAATATGGGGTTCTTCTCACAATACCACACCATCTTGCATATTCTTAACCTCTAACCAATGGTATTGGAGAGGGAGGGGGCAGGAAGAGACGGAGATACAAAGAGACAGAGAAACAGAGACAAAGAATCAGAGACAGACAAAGACATAGAGAAGGAGCAATTGAAACACATCAGAATACACCCAGTTAATTCTCTCAGACGTGGGCTGAATATGTTTTTGTTCTTTGATTTCCCAGGAGAAAGGGTCAGTAATTGCATTTTAGTATTCCTATCTACACCTCCAGGGACACTGGAGCTTATCTGTTTTTTTGAGTAGAATGGAAGAAGGACTTGCAGGTTTTCTTGGCTCTGTTTGCATGGCTGAATTGTGGTATGTTGTGAGAAAATCTAGGAACAACCAGCACTGGGGATTTTATGTGAGAGGCTATGCCTGTCGTGGAAGGAGAAGGGGGCTCTGATATTTTTATGCCAGGATCAGGATGAAAGTCGAATGCAGAGCCCTGACTTTAATCAGGGAGGCTCTGTTCCTACAAGATCTAGAAGAACATCAGTGCTCTTACTGTGCAGGCTGTGAACCTTGCATTCAGTCACTGATGTTAGGAGGTGAAGGTGAAGTGGAGAGCTGAAGGGAGTTCATTCCAACCAGCCCTTGTTAGGTATTCTCCATCCTTAACTTTGGATTTGGTGTTTCTTTATTTTGAACATGGTTTAGAAATACAAATTCCATTCTCAGACACCACCCTCTTAGCCAGCTGCTCTTTTCCCAAATCAATTTTTTGCTCCTCTCTTTCCCTTTCCTTCGATGGGAAGCAGCGATGAAAATATCATCTGTGTCCTTGTGGTCTTCAGTTTGGCGCCCGAGACTTCATAGTTTTTGGCAACGATCTCTAGATTCCTTCTGGCAGGATCATTTGTGTCCATATGAACCAACAGAAGTGGGTGGGAGTAGTCATCTGTTTTGAGAAATCTTAGGAAGTTCTCCCTCATATCTCCTCTCTGAGCCTCATTTTCCATGTCTACAAGTGGGCATAATGATTCCATAAGCGCCAACTGAAGAGGGCTGTTAGGAGAGTCAAATTAGATAATGGATGTGCACAATGTCAAGCTTATGGGCCTCCTGGCAGAATATCAGGGTAGGAAAGGACTTCGGAAGTCAGACAGTCCAATTGCTGCCTAAAGAAGAACTTCCCCCTGCAACAAGTGGTGGTTTAGCCTCTCCTGTAGATGTCAGCTAGTGATATACAGACTGAAATGGGAGTCATGGAAGGATTCAAGTCAGAAGTGATCTCTGAGGCATTTAGTCTAGTCCCAGAAACTGAGATCCCCCCAAAGTTAAGAGATTTATCTAAGGTCACACATAGAGTAGTAAGGATGGATTCACATAGAGAGCTTTTTTTATTCCAGGTTCAGATTTCCCGTTGTTATATCATTATGGTGCCAGCTTCGTTCCTGACCCCAGTGACTGTGCACTCCTTGATAGCAGGGGCTAGTTGCTGCTTCCCCTTTCCCTTCTGCTCCCCCACGTATTCATGACCACCTCTCCCCAACTGCTCTCCACATGGAATTGCCTAAACATGTTTGCTGAATGATGAGTAAATGAATCTGCTTTTCTTCTCTTCCAAAGCCTCGCGTTATCTGTGCTAATAGAAAGGAGAAAAGGGATGGCATATCTGAAAGCCCTAACCCCAAACCCTTGATAGCTGGCTCCTTGCTGTGCTGTATAACACTTGTTAAGAAGCGCATGGTCCTTGCTAATGAGGTTAAGTGTAAACAGTTAAAATGAGCTTGCCTTCAGCAGCATGATAGGGAGGGTGGAAGTGCTGCATTTGTAATTAGAAGACTTATGTTTAATCCTGCTTTGTCACTTACTATTTATTTTATCCTGGGCCAAGTCACTTCAACTTTCTCATCCACCTTAATTCGGTGTTAGTTTTCTCATCTGTAAAAATGAGAAGGTTGCCCTAAATAAGATCTGACATCCCTTCTATCTCTAAATCTTTGATCCTTTCCTTTAACCAGATTTCACCTGTAAAATGAAGGGGATGGCTAGATCCCTCTAAGGTCCCATCCATCTCCACACTCATGATCTTTTGACCCCTAAGCACACATTGGTTGATTGGGTAGGGAACGCAGATGGGAATGTGTGGATAGTCAAGAATGTGAAATCTTTTACATAATTTTTCCAAGGTTCAGCAATGATAGGATTAGGAGGAATTGGGAAATGGAAGTTGTTTAGAAAGGTAAGCCCCCAATAGATTACTTAATATCACATAGCACTTCTGTAGGACCTTTAATGGGAACGTCCCCCACTTCCCATTTCCCTGGAGTAGGAGGGCAGTTGTGCTCTTGAGGTAAGGATGCAGATGTTGGCCACCCTCCCGCGTGGGTGTCTCAGGCCCCCTACCCCAGAAGGAGCTGATGCTCTGACTGAACAGTGCCCCACTGCAGGTGGGGCAGGCCAAGGAGAAATTTCATAAAGTTCTCACCACTTGTTCTCCCAGATCAAAATGTGTGATTGCAGTGATCACTTTGGATGCTTCCCCAAATGTCTGTATCATTATAGTCATCCTCCAGGGTCTTTTTACCTCCTTCAGATCACAGATTCTACTTTTGTGACTGACCTGGGCTAAGTTAGTTCCCCTCTCTGGACCTCGTTATCACCATATGTAAGTAGAAAGGGCTATAGTGTATGACCTTTATAATATAACACAGTACAATCAAACAAAATAGGAAGCACCTACAATGTGCCAGGTACTATTCTACGGACTAGGGATAGAAATAAGAAAAAGAAATACAGTTCCTGTCTCCAAGGAACCCCAATCTACTGGGGGAGGAAGAGGTGGAAGAGGTTGCCAGAGGAACCCAGCATGGTGTTGGTGGAATCAAAGCCAAGCAGTGTCTGAATCTGGAATAGAGGAGGGACCTGCACCCTCTGCAAGAGTCTGCTTATGTCATGAAATGGACTGTGGGGGAGAAGGACCATAGCTAGGGATTCTTGTAACCAGAGAGAGGAGCCCAGAACATGCTCTGTTCATTTTGAAGAAAGCCAGCCATGGAGAGCCTGGGATACATGAGGCTGCCACAGCTGGAGAGACCACAGTGGGGAAGAATGGAAAAGCTGGATAGAGAAGATGTAGGGAGGAACTGACTTCGTCCTGGGCTCTTATGTGGCGAGTAGCTTCTGATTTTAACTAACTGTTCTCACTAGCTGGGTACAAAACTCTATGGCTCCCACCCTGCTAAAGGACTTGTAGTGTCATGAGTGTCCTCTAAAATGTGGACTACCCCGATGTTATTGCCCTAGTTGTATCTCTTCAGGAGAGAGGAACAAAGGCAGGGGGTGAGAGAGATAATTTGTACACCCCCCTTATTCCCTGGAGCTTAAAACCTGCCTTGGATCTGCCCAGACTCTCAGGCATGGCTCCAAATGGCCTCATTCCTTCAGGACTTCTCCAAATATAGATCTAGCTTAGGCCAAGCACAGTCAGAACCACAGGATCCGAGACCTGAGTCCTCAGAAGCCATTGAATCCAGCTCTCTCCTTTTACAGATAAAGAAACTGAGGCTGGGAGTGGGGGGAATGAAGGAAATTGCTCATAGTCACACAGGGAAAGGAAAGCCTAAGCATTATGTGGCCTGACTGTGTGCCAGACACAATTTTTACTGCAGTTGATCCTCACAACAACCCTATGAGGCAACCCTATGCTGTTAGTATCCTCATTTTACACCAGGGCGAACTGAGGTTGAGTCACTTGCCCAAAGTCACACAGCTAGTGAGTGCCTGAGACCAGACTTGAACTCAAGTTTTCCTAACTCCCACCATAGTGCTATATCTATTGTACCATGAGTGACCTCTGGGGTCACACAATCAGTAAGTGACTAGGATGAGTTTTGAGCCCAGATCCTTTGATTGCAAATACAGAACCCTTTGCACACTCCCATGTTGCCTTATCTCCTTTACTAAATCTGGTCTCCCTCCTGACTTCCCTATTTCTGTTCATAGCAGCACCATCTTGAGTTCCTCAGAGCCACCTTTTGTTTCTTCTCCTAAGCTCCCAAACTGAACCAGTCACTGAGTCTTGGTGTTCCCCCTTCCACTGTGCCCCTCACAGACATCTCCTCTTTCTCATTGCCATAATTCTGAACCTTCTCAACTCTCCCCTGGTCCATGAAGATAGCCTCCTGACAGTTCTCCCTCTGCCTCCTGATTCTCCCCACCTTTTGTCCATCTCTCATACATCACTTCCAGATTTGTTTTCTAAAGCATAGTCCTGATAATAGTACTTATTTCCCAGCATTTCCAGTGGTTTCCAGTTACCTATTAAATCAAAATCTAATTTTTTATCCTGACTTTCAAGGCTCTTCATTCTCAATTTCTCTTTATGGGCATCTCCTAACTGTACTTATTCCCTAGCCAAACCTGATTCATGTTTCAGTGCTCCTGTCCCTTTGCTTACACTCTCCACTATACCTAGAATATCTCCTTCTGCCCTCCTCCATACATTTCCCCATATCCACCTCTCAAAATGGTGGCCACCATAACTGAGATGCCTTCCCTTCTGGGGAGCCTGTTCTGAATCTCAGAATGACACAATCCCTTTTTCGTCTCTACCCCACAAGCACTCTGTTATCGCCTCTCATGGTGGTTTTCAGAGTTAAAACTAGGTATTTTTGCCTCTGGTGTGAGGGATGAGAAAGATCCCACATCTGGTAGGTTTAGGGGAAACAAGGACCCCAAGATGCTGATGTGGTATAGAGGGGAGAGGAATTTATCCTGGAGATCTTCTGAGAACTTCCAACCTAATCCAACAAGCATGTGCCTATGTACTTTTGTCTGCTATGTACTGGAGAGAAAAAGACAAAATGAAAAACAATCCTTACCCTGAATAAGCTAATATTACAAGGGGACTGGGGCTGAAGATAATGACCTGCTTTGGTCATGTTGACTTTGAGATGACTGGATGACATCCACTTGGAGATATCTCATTGGCATGTGGTGGTTCAAGCCTAAAGAGAGAGACAAGGGCTGGGTATGTAATGTAGACCTGTGAATAACCCACAAAGGGATCATAATGGAAACAGAGGAACTGATCATGAGGGCAGCAGTGTGGAACAGGGGGGAAAGCACCAATTCTAGAGTCAGAGGACCTTAGTTCAAATTCTGCCCCTGACATTTATGAAATTGTCCATACTTATTTTCATGTTGTTTTCCCCATCAGAATGTGAGCCCTTTAAGGACCCAGTCCTTTTAAAAACTTTTTTAATATTCCTAATGCCTCACATTTAGTAAGAACTTAATAAATGTTTGTTGATTGACAGTCAATGGCCAAGTAGCTTTACCTCTCTGGTCCTCAGTTTCTCCCCCTATAAAATTAAGGGGTTAGATTAGATGATCTCACAGGCCCCTTACAGTTCTAGACCTAGGATCAGTTCTAGATCACAGAGATCTTATGGTGAGATTAGCACAAGGAAACAGTGTACAGAAAGAACAAGAGAGAATCTACGCTAGAGCCTTGGAGGACTCGTAGGCTTGGGGGTAGGGTGGGTAAATAATGAGGGTCCAACAAAGGAGGTTGAAAAGGAGAAGTCATTTATGTACAAAAATATTTAAAGCAGCTCTTTTTCTGGTGGCAAAAATTGGAAATTGAGAGGATGCTCATCAACTGGAGAATGGCTGATAAATTTTGTATGATTGTGATGGAATATTACTGTGCTATAAGGAATGACCAAGGAGTTAGTATCAGAAAAACCTTGAAAGACTTACATGAACTGATGCAAAATGAAATGAGCAGAAGCAGGAGAAATGAACACAGTAACAGCAAGATTGTAGATGATCAACTGTGAAAGACTTGACTATTCTGATCAATACAATATTCCAAGACAGTTCCAAAAGGACTCATGATGAAAAATGCTCTCCACCTCCAGAGATAGAACTGATGAATTCTGAGTGCATTTTAAAAATTTTTATTATTTTGGGCTAATGGCTAAAATAGAAATATGTTTCACATGATTTTCATGATGGCTAATATATTGCTTGCCTTCCCAATGGTTTGGAGAGAGGATTAGGGGAGGGAGAAAATTAGCAACTCTTTTTTTTTTAAATAATGGGTGTTATAAATAATACTTTTTTTAAGAAGGAGAGGAGAAAAATCAAGAGAATCCCAGAGGAGAAGGGATCACCATTATCAAATCTAGCCAAGAGGTCAAGAAGAAGGAAGCCTGAGAAAAGTCTTTGGGTTTTAGAAATTAAGGGATTGTTGAAAACATTGGTAAGAACACTGATATTTGAGCATTGGGGTAGAAAGCCAGATTGTAAGGGGTTGAGGAGTAGGAGAAGAGGACATGAAGACAGGGAATGGAGATGACTTTTTCTGGGAGTTTGGTTGTGTGAGTGGGAGAGAGATAGGTCTCTGATTTAATTAATTTTGCTTTATAACTGGGTAGTTTAGGATAGTTTAGGATATGCCCAACAGCCCTTGAATATCTAATGGGTATAGAGAGAGGAAGCCCTACAATCCCTTTCTCTACAGTCCCTTCCAGCCTTTCCCTTCCAACTCTATCTGTATCTGTTCATGGAACACCATTCTGTCTCTTCCCATTGACGGAGGGTGAGGCCCATCCTCAGCCCTGGGAAGGGGATCTCAAAGACCTGGCAGCAGTCTCTCAGGAGGATCAAAGGTTATGTGAATGGAGGTGGGAACTTACCTTTTGATCCAGGTTGAGCAGAGGCATGCTTCAGCGGTCTGTCCTGCTCCATGTGTGTGTATGTGGTGAGGAGGGAGAGTGGCATGGACCTAGATACCTTGGAGTCCCCCAAGTTCCTGACTGTAGGGGAAAGGGCCTTTTTTTCAGAAGGTTGTGAGCACCCTTGATGCTGATGGATACCCACTCCCATCCCACTCCAGCCAGACCTATAGGTCACTGGGGGGCCTGAACAAATAATTTACCATTTCTTCCAGTCCAGGCTGTCATGATCTGATCTGCATGCACAGTCTTACTTATACTGCTGCCCAGAAAAGAGCTGTGGGGCTCTGTTGCCCCTGGTGAACACGGTAACTGGAGGTTGTGGTCATCTACACAAGACCCTGGAGCTTTCCTGTCCTGCTCTGGGTGGATTTTTACTGTGAGAGCTAGGGGTGGGACATAGAGGATTCATCTCTAGCTTCAGGCACAGACCAGCTTCTGCCCATCCTTCCCTTTCCTGCTTTTCCTGGCCCAGCTGCTGCTTTGGTGACCTTCATGGGATTGTTAGCCTTTATTGGGTTGATTTTATTGTCTCTTCTCTGAATCAGCAAAACTGGGCAAGCAGGCACAAGGCCTGGAGAGCTGCAAACTCTTTAACATCCAGACAGAGGGATAGCTTTGGGTTCACCAGTTAGGGCACTGTAAACACACACACACACACACACACACACACACACACACACACACACACACACCAAACAGACAAACAGACAAACAGAAATACCATGCTGATGACCACAAAATCAGGGTTCTGTTTCTGGTTCGCCTAGGGGTAACTAGTTGGCACAATGGATGAAGTTTTGGAGTCAGGAAGAATAGAGTTTGAATCTCCCCTCAATACTTATTATATGACCCTGCCTAGGCAAATCACTTGACCTCAGTTTCCTCATCTATAAAGTGGTAGATATTAATACTCACAAAGTTGTGGTGAGGAGCAAATAGGATAGCATGTGAAGCATGCAGACCTTAAAGTACTCCATAATGGTAGCTTCTATCATGGACTGCCACTTACTGGCTGGGTGACCTTGGGTAAGTCCATTTCATTTGCTCAAGTGACAGAAGAGGAGACCGAGAGGTAGAATATGTAGGCTCATGGGAACTTAGCCTCAAAGACCTAGAGCTGGAGCAATGTCCAAAGTTGTCTAGTCCTACCCTCCTCCCTAACTTTACAGAGGAATAAACTGACTCTCAGGCAGCCAAAGTGACTTCCTACAGTTCACAAGATATCAAATGACAGAGGGAGGATTTGAACCCAGCTCCTGCCACACTTCCTCCCTGATACCCAAGGTCCCATCCAGCTCCAACAGTTGGTGACCCTATGATCTATGTCCCTTCTTCCAGATGTTGCCCTGGACCCCAGGAAGCCATGAAGGCAATAGCAACATCACACCCTCACTCATACACATCCTTTGCTTTTCTCTCTAGCTGGGGTGATAAATTGGCATTGTCCTCCTGTGGGACAGCAGGTTTGGAAATGGTGGGCCAGGGTGAAAGACATTTTGTGGCTTCAAAGCAGTGGGTTCTTCAGCTGTAGAAAGTAATGGATTGTGTTAGGTTTAAACCTTAGCTGCCCATTGAACCAGACAGTCCAGATGTGCTAAATAGACATGAGATCCCTGAGCTGGAGGAACCCAAAAAAATAAGCTCATAAAAACTCAGGATCATCTCTGGGTCAGAAAGAGAACTCAAGAACAGAAATCTCCTTCTACAACATCCTGGACAAGGGCTCATAGAAACAAGGGACAGAGAACTCAGTACCTGTCGAGGCAAAATCATACCCCTTTGGAACAACCACAACCCCACCCCTGCTTTTTCTTTGTATAGAAAAAGAGACTGAGGTCCATGGAGGTAAAACTTTTTGGCCAAAGTCAGATAAGAAGTTTTTATTTATATCGAGCTAGAATCTGTCTCTTCCACTCATCACTCCTAATTTTGTCCCCTAGGGACAAGCAGGATAAGACCAGTCTTCTTCCAGGTGATAGCCCTTCACATACCCAAAGATGAGTCTCTTCCCAAGTTTTCTCTTCTCCAAATTAAAAAAAAAAAGATTTGCATGAACCATTCTTCACATGGCCCAATCTCTAATCCATTTACCACCCCGGTTCCTTCCCCTGGATATTCTCCAGCTTCTCACCTTCCCTCCAACAATGTGTTCCCCCAAGTTGAGTTAGGGCTTTAAATATGGTCTGACTGGGGCAGTATGCCCTGGTGGGTCAATGGCTTTCTGAATTCAAATTGGGTTCTTGTTGACAAAGCCATCCATCATGCAACACTACCTCATACATCAAAACAAGGGGAGAGAAATTAGAAAGAATTTGGGGGAGCTATAAAAATATTGCTAAGCTCAAAAGTTCCCCAGCTCTGTCATCTGGGAGAGAATCTCTAAAACAACTGCTTGAATGGGTTTACTACAGCATTATGTCCCCCCACCACTCTCTGGGATGGAGATGGGCGTATGTGTGTATGTGTATGTGTGTATGTGTGTGTGTGTGTGTGTGTGGTATATGGGCATGTGCCTGCTCTCTCTCTCTCTCTGCTTCTCATGCTGATGTTTGGAATTTGCATTTATCTTTGAATCTGGTGCTAATGTCCCTGCCTTGACAGCAAATTCCTCCACATCCATTGTGTAGCAGATCAAAACTAGGACTGGCATAGGAGGCCCTTTTTGACAGAAGCATCAAATAAATTTAGCCTTCAAGTTAATATTGAAATATAATTACTCTTCCACTCAATAAACTCCAGTGGCTCCTTATTACCTCAAGGTTTAAATGCTAGCTTCTTAATTTGGCATCCAAAGCCCTTCTAACTTGACCCCAGTTTTCTTTTCATCTTTTAAAGGATCACTCCCCTTTAATCACTCTTCGATCTGGCCAAATTTAGCTCCTTGTTTCTCCTCACCCCATTCAATTTAGGCTTGCTACAGGGTAAAGCTTCCCATCAAATAGCTAGCCAGTAGTGAGCTGGACTTCCTTTGGAGGTTAATTGTACCATTTACAAAAACTGTCCCCCTCCCCCACTCCTATGTCAGTTGATTGAAACCCTGTTCATCCTTAAAAATCAAGTTCAATTGCAATTATCCATTAAGTCTTTGCTGATGTGCCAATCCTTGACTTCCAAATTCCTAGATGTCAATGTAAATGCCTTGAAGAGAGTAGCTATGTTGGATTCAAGTCTGCATCTGCCACCATGCCTTGCCTAGTTTGTGGCATGTATTAAATGCACAGTAAACATTTGTTGATTGGTTTAATAGATGACGTTCCCTCCAACATCATCTCCCCCATTGAAAAAGAAGGAAGACAAAGTCTTTGTAACAAATATAGATTGTCAAGCAAAACATGTTCTTGCCTTTGTCATGTTCACAAATGTGTGTCTCACGTGGAACCTTGAATTTATCAGCTCCCTTGTCAGGATGTCGGTACCATGCATCACCACAGGTCCTCTGTAACACTGTCTTTTTGTTCCATGGATCAAAAGTTTAAATCTTTCAAATGTTTTTGTGTGCAAACTAAGGAAAAGAATTTTCACAATACTATATGAGGCAGGATAGAGTCTTTGATTCATGTGGTCTTTGTTATTCAGGACTTTGATTGCTAACAAGGATTTCCCAGTTGGCTATAGGCAGCCATCTTATTATAGTAAGTCAGTTAGGATACCTTTACTAAGCCAAATCTATGCATTCCATTCCCATGTGCCCGAATTAATACTGTTTTCATCCATAGTAAGAGACTCCATTTCAT
Source organism: Bettongia penicillata ogilbyi (assembly GCA_023548195.1). NCBI lineage: Eukaryota > Metazoa > Chordata > Mammalia > Diprotodontia > Potoroidae > Bettongia > Bettongia penicillata. The sequence goes on from JAJHZJ010000533.1 coordinate 2,333,429, forward strand.
ACTGTGGCTAACCAAACATCTCCCAGGTGCAGACTTCCTTCTGTCCTGCTCAAATCACATTGGAAACTGTGTTCCATTCTCTGTGTCACATTGTAGGAAGGATGTGGATAAGCTTGGAAACATGAAGAGAAAGGCAGCCAGCATGGTGGAAACACTTGAGTCCATGTCATAAAAGGATCATTTGAAGGAATTAGGTTTTTATTCTGGAGAATTCTCAAGAGGACATGAAAACTGCCTTTAAGTATTTGTACCGATGGTATATAGGAGAGATGAGACTGGTTCTGATTGACCCCAGAGGAAAAAACTAGGTGCAGAGAGGAGGGAGGGAGAGAAATGTCAGGTCAACATAAAGAAAAATGTATTTAGGAGTAGAATTGATAGTGTTGGTGTCCAAAAAGGGTTGGGCTGCTTCCTTTCCCTCCAGGAGATTGGATGGTCATTTGTCAAGAATGTTGTAAAGGAAATTTCTATTTGGGTACAAGGTGAATCAGAGGCCTCTGAGGTTCCTACCATATCATATTTTTCTGGAATTAAAATTTTTGGTTGAACTTCCAAATTGCTCATTTTTAGAATATCTCAAACCTAGTCAGTTAAGGAGCAAACGAAATCACACATGAAATGCAGGCTTATGTATCTATGTCTGCACCATTAAAGGTCCTGAAGAACTATCCAAGGGCAAAAGCTGATTATTGCACAGATCTCCATTTTCCTCACCAAAAAGAGTAGGCAGACAGTGTGGACAGGGCTTTGACATTTGCATAATTTTTACATCTATATTTTACTCATCCTTAGGATAAAGGGGATTTGAGATATGGAGTCCCATTTCCCTTTCCTACCATGGAGAAGTCACAAGTCTACAGGGTCATGTTCTAGACCCATGCTAAGAATGAAAGTGCAATTTTTTAAAAAAGCCAAGATAGACCCTGATAGACCTACCTGGTCCTGAATCCCTATGAGATACATTCAAATAACTCCAATTTCTATAGAAAAAGCTCTCCTTCCCACAGTCCCAGGAGGTAGACAATGGAAATGTTATTGTCCCATTTGACAGAATTGCAAACTGAGGCTGAAAGAAATGATATGACCTACCCAGGTTCACAAACTAAGTATGTGTTTGAGATGGGATTTAAAAGCAGCTCTGCTGAGTCCAAGGGCAGGGTTCTAGTTCTAATTCTAGTCTACTATGTGTCCTTCCCTCCATTTTTAATGCTGAGTGTACTGAAGTCTTTTGGTGTGAGTACAGGCACATGTGTATGCACACACACACATAGTACAATCAGAGCACCAAATGGGATAAACTGAAATCATGTCTGTAAGGCACATATAATTTAAATATGATATCTTGGGGAAATATTCACTGAATTGTCAAATGTCACAGAAGTAATACATTGGAACCAGGATTGGAACCTAGCTCTCTCTGCTGCTTCCACTAGACTATGCTGCTTCCCAAATAAGTCTTGATGATAATGCAAGGGAAACAGCTTTCTCAAATTCCATTATCTATTGGGGGTGCCCTGAAGACTGAGCAAGAATATTTGCATTTATAATTCGATGTCATTTTATGCATCTTGGTGGATTCATGGTGCCTCTGATAGGCACCTCCTCCATTCCAACCTTTGCAAATCCCAACCTATATTCTTGTTCTGATGTATTTATTATTCATGTCCTCTCCCCAACATGATGGAATCCTTCTTCTAGGTATTGGCCCTTTCTCTGGGCATTGGTGCTTTCTGCTTTGTCTTAGATTGGTGAATGTAGAAAAACTATGAGGAGGGATTCTTCCCCTCAAGGAACTTGCTACACTTGAGGAGATAAGTTTAATAAATAGTTTTAGTTAATGCTAAATTACTATAATTATGTACTAAATAAGTATATGCTGTCTGCATAGTGAAATTTATTTGGAAAAACAAAAAGGCAAAATATTAAGGGTCACACTGAAGAGAATAGCTAATGAATAGGGACCTCAAACTCCTCTTGAAACATAATGCAAAGCACTGATCATTAAAGACAAGAACTGACTGGCACTGAGTGAGGAGAGGGGCAGAGAGGGAGAAAGAGAGGGAGTAGTACAGGGAGGGAGGGAAAGAGAGAAAGAAGAGGGAAGGAGGGAGGAAGGGAAGAAAGGAGGGAAAGAGAAACAAAGAGACAAAGGCAGAGACACAGAAACAGACAAAGTGATGCAGAAAGTTTAAAACAAAGCTAGAGACAGAGAAGAGACAGCAGGACAGAGACACAGAGAGAGAAACATAGACAGAGAGACATCTATGCAATAGAATATACACAAAGAAAGAACTATGGAGTCAGAATGCAGAATAAGCAGACTATTTGCTCCTTTGTTATGTTTTGTTTTTCTCATGGTTTCTCCCATTTGTTTTAATTCTTCTTTGCAACATGATTAATGTGAAAATGTGTTTAATAGGAATGCACGTATAGAACCCATATAAAGTTGCATGCTGTCTTGGGGAGAGAAGGGAAGAAAATTTGGAACCTGTGAAAGTGATTTTTGAAAATTGCAAATGAATAAATTAATAAATTTTGGGGAAAGAGACAAGAAATTATTAAAGAATTACAATGGTAAGTCCTAGTCTACAGGAGATCAAAGGATACGAGCAGACAGCTTTCAAAAGAAATAACCAAAAACGGTAATAAAATTTGAAAAATGCTGAACATCATTAATGATCAAAGAGATACACATTAAAACAACTTTATGGTAGCATGTTCATTAAAGTGTCAATAATTAAAAACAATTAAATTCAGTGATGGTAGGCTTGTGAAGAAACAGGCACAGTCATCTACCACTAGGGTTCGGGGCAATTTGTAAAATCTTTTTGAGAGCAAGATGGAAGTGTGCAGCCAATGTGACAAAATAAGTCCTACTCTTTGATCCAGTGATTTCATTATTGGAAAATGCCCCCCAAAACCCAAAGATCTATCATCTTAAAGATGTTAATAACAGCAATATGTGTATATATATATATATATATATATATATATATATAATTTTCAAAACTAGAGTTAAGCGTTCAACCATGGGATCATGTTTACATAAATTGTAGCACATCAATGGAATGGAATACTATAGGCATAACGAAATTAACGTTGACAAGCATAAGGAATATAAAGCGTAAAGAAATATCTCTATGAAATAATGCTAAATAAAAAAAGAAGCAAAACAGAAGGATGGAGTACCCATCAACCATGATCATTTGAAGAGAAGTACATGGAAATTAATTGACAAATGAGTTTTATAGATACCTTGGGAAAGTAAATAGGGTTATGCCACTTTATGGTCTGTAATATTTTGGAATAAGTTTAAAATTACATTTTATCCATGGAGAGAAGCTTCTGTTAGGGAACTCTCTCTATCAGTGCAGATCAGCACCAGCTAGGTCCTGAGAGTTTAAGTAACTTCCTCAGGATCACACAGTCAGAGGTAAAACTTGAACCCAGCTCTTCCTAACTTAAAGTGTGACTTTCTATCCACTATAGCATGCTGTCTCACATTAAGATATATATATATATTCATGTATTAAATGCATTTTATGCATAAGTTAGTTTAAATGCAAATTGTCACTAAGAAAACTGAGCTGTCTGTATTGATATCCCATGCTATATATTTAATAAAACCTTTTATCACACAGCACAAGGTAGAGAAACTAACAAGGGCTGGTGTAATCAGGAAAGGTTTTAAGGAAGAAGTGGGACTTGGACTGGAGAATGAGTAGGGCATAAAAATGGGAATCGCATGTGCAAATGTGCAGAGACTAGAATGAAAATGTAAATGATTGGTTTGTCTGACTAGAGCTGAGCATGTGTTTCATGGAGTGATAGGAAGCACAGTGGCTAAGGGTAGGGTGAGGTTTGACCTCCACGAATGAAAGTGTAAGTAATCAATCAATGAGCATTTATTAAGCACCTTCTATATGTCAGACATTAAGCTGGCTGCTGAAAATAGATGTGATGGACAATATCATCACTGTAGATATCTCAACATGGAAGGCACAATGAAAGCAGTGCTTAATTAAGGTAAATTCAGTAGTACATTTTAGGATGGATTAAAAGAGAGTGGAGTGAAGGAGGCTGCTTTTGAGATTAGACCACCATTTGTTACGAGTGATTTTTCCATTTTTCTCTTGCTCACTATTATTATGATCATGATTTCAAATACCAACAGAGAAGGTAGGAAGGGAAACCTGTTAGCCAAGAGGAATCATTTTTTTTTATCAGGTGTAATATGGCATAAGCAGACAAGAATGATTACTAATGTGAAGTACAGCTGACCACAGTAATGGAGTAGTACTTAACCTGCACCTCCTTCTGAGCACCATGGACAGCGGTACTCAATATCAGCAAAATATATAAAATTTTTGCTTGTAGCTGAAGCTTCTTCAAAGCTCAGACTTCCAGAGCCAGAAGGCCTATCAGTGGTCTTCTAATCTACAGTGCAGTTAATAAGTAGCCATTCTATTGTGTGTTCGTCCTTCATTGCTGAAGAAGACCATGCCATTAGAGAAATAATGACGACATGACTTGCACTTGAGTTTTTTTTGAGTGAGGGAGGGCTGTGAAGGTCACCAGCCTCACTTCTCCTCCAGAGTCATCTGACTCCAGTGACAAGATATTCATCAGGATGACTGAAGATGACCCAGGATGAGGCAATTGGGGTTAAGTGACTTGCCCAAAGTCACACAGAAAGTAAGTGTCAAGTGTCTGAGGTGAGATTTGAACTCAGGTCCTTCTGACTCCTGCACAGGTAACTCTATCAACTGCACCACCTAGCTGCCGCTAAGTAGCCATTCAACACTTGCTTAAAGACCTCCTTCCCATTTTCTGTAGGCAGCTAATTCCACTTTGGGATAGCTTTCATTGTTAGAGATTTCTGCTTTATATAAGGTCTAAATGTCCTACTTTGCAGCTTTCACTAGTTGCTCTAGATTCTGCCTTCCAGGTCAAGCATTCATGAGGTTAATAACTTTTTCACAATACAATCCTTCAAGTATTTGAAGAGGATTATCATTTCCCTTTTCCAGGCTAAATTTCCTCAGTTCCTCCAACCCATCCTTCTGTCTCCCTTATATTCCCAGATGCAGCATACTGTCTTTGGCCATTTCCCATCTGCGCATGCCCTTCCCCCACCCCCTTCCCCCCTTCCCATCCCCTTCCTCCTCTAGTTCTGGGAACAGTAGTCAAAACAACATGGCTATTCCTGGAAGGAACAAGTCAGTCAATTGCCCTGTGGCTCCACTCCCCGATCCTATGACTTCCCAGACCAAACCACTCCTCCCTCCCTCCCTGGTTGCCACGCCCTGATTTATGTGGTCTTCTGCCCCATTAGGATGTGAGCTTTTTCAGGCTTGGGATTGTCTAGACTTTGTATTTAAATCCCCAGTTTAGCTCATAGCCAATACCTAATGAATGGTTTTCATTAATTTAAAATGAATTTGAGGTCCTTCAGGATCATGGTCACCCTCCCATGGACACTTTATCAAAGTCTATCTTAAATTTTGAACTCAATAGCCTAGCTATGTTTTGAAGAGCAGGATATGGAGTATCTTCTTGGAAGTGGTACCTCTTTTATTGCAGCCCAGGACCCTATTGGTTTTTGACTGTTTTGTCACAACATCCCCATGGAACTAACAGATGTAGGTGAGAGAGACCACGTCAGCAGCATCTCCTATGTTCTTCAGTATTTCATTTTATTTACATCCATTTATATGACACCTACTTCCTATACAGATTCAAGGTCATCTGCAGAGCAAGGTGCTTTTTCTCACAACCAGTCTGTGAAGCAGAAATGTAAGTGTCCAGAGAAACACATGTCAGGGAGGTTAATGATGGTCAGGTAGTTATGAGAGACCAGAGCACATGCTGAAAACTAGGTCTCCTGGATTCTGGCCCAGAACTCTGCAGTATACCACACCATGACTTTGAAGACAAAATAAGACAATTAAATATAATAACAGAATAAAAAATATAGCTAAAAGGAGAAGAGAAATAGATGTTAGAAGAACCTGGGAGGGGCAAATTCTTAGAACTGAGCTTTGAGTTCACTATTGAACTTAGTGGCAGGTAAGACAAAAGAGATTATGTGGTCTTCATTGTTTCATAAAAGGAAGGCAACAGCTGAGAGAGAGGGAAAGGGGGAGAGAGAGGGGAGAGAGAGAGAGAGAGAGAGAGAGAGAGAGAGAGAGAGAGAGAGAGAGAGAGAGAGAGAGAGAGAGAGAGAGAGAGAGAGAGAGAGATTCATTGCTCAGATACAATACGGTCCCATAAAAATTTCAGAACAGTGCTTTTAATAGAAGTCACTATTAGAAATTCTCATAATCTTAACTACCTGGAAAAGGAAGTTTATAACATGTAAAGATCTAAGAAAAGACATTAAAATCATACAGGAAAAGCATGTCATCCAATCATTCAGGCTGGAATTGGAGTTGTAGCATAGATGCTTTTAATGACTCTACCTCATGGTAATAACTGATGTCAGAAAACTGACCTGCCCAGGACCTTTTTATCTGAACCCTTTTGAAAAAAATAAGATAAATAATGATCATCACAATAACAAAAGCTGGCCTTTTTCTTGCCCTTGAAGGTTTGCAAAGCACTATATGAAACTTATCTCATTTGATTCTCACAACAATGCTATGAAGTAGGTGATTTGACATATATGTACCTGTGTGTATATATATATGCATATGTGTTTGGGGATGCGTGTGTAATCTAATAGATATTATCCCTGCAGATGAAGTGAGTGACACTCAGAAAAGTCAGGACATTTGTTCAGTGTCACCCAGTCGACACCTAAGGACCTGAGGCAGGAATATGAATCCAGGTCGCCTTGGCCCCAAATCTAGTGCCCTTTCTGCTCTGCTCTGATGTACTACTCAAGCACATCCTCTTGCCTTCCGAAGTGTGTGTGTGTGTGTGTGTGTGTGTGTGTGCACTCTATTCTGCCCAGCTTACTAATGGCATCACCCAGGAGGGCTCAAAAAGGCTCTTAACCAGGAAATCAATGGCCATATCCTTGGCCTTTAGCGACGGTCTTCATTTATTGGAGGAAGTGCAATGTGAAGAGACCTATTACAATCAGTCAATCGACAGGCTTTATGAAGTGCCTGCTATGTGCCAGGCATGCTGGTTGGCATTAGCTCTGTTACAGTACATTCGTTTGCCTTCTTGGCCCTCTATGCCTTCCCTATGCATTCCTAAGCTGGATTTAGTCCTAAAGGACAAATTTTCCTACTGAATCAAATTGCCCTTTATTTCTGAGATTTGCTAAAGCTTAGGGACTCCATCAACCAGCAACGAGAACCATGAATTCATGATGCCTACCCTTTACAAACCTTTAGGGATTATGGAAATGTGACATTTTGCTGTTATTATTTTTACAGGCAGGACAGGCAGGACTTCTTGACTTCCTCTCCCATCTTCCCACTCACTGCTTGGATGGGCAGAGGATTGACATGGGCAATGACCTAAACAAAATTTTCATACAAGTCAATGTCAGATTTTCCCATAAAACAATGGGGGCATCTCCCAAATGGGTCATAAGATCATATATGTAGAGCTGAGAGGGAGTATCGAGGCCCTCAGAGACAACTCTCTCATTTTACAGATGAGGTAACTGAGGCCCAGAGAAATGAAGAGGTTTATCCATGGTCATATTGTAAGGAAACATCAGAGGTTTGTTTTGAAGCCGAATCCTCTGACTTCAAGCATGGGATCCTGCTATTGATGAGACTTTCTGTATTCCTAGAGTTAGGGAGGGAGGGAAGGAGGGAAGAACAGGAGTCCCTTGCAGCCTCTGGCTCAGCATCAGGGAAACTGGACCAACTAATGCCTCAAGAATTAAGATGGAAATCAAAGTTTGACAAATTGCTTTAAGCCTTCTGAAGAGTTATTCCAGTGAGACCTATCAGTAGAAATTGGAACACCGAGCAGCATGAATTATACCCTTAGTTCAGAGGGGCAGGCAAGTGTCCATGGAGAAAGAAAGACACTCTGGAAAACTTAGGCATCTTTGTTGCTGAAAAAGGCTTTCTATTCAGACCCTTCTAGATTTGATACCCTAGAGCAAAGCCCATGTCATGCCCAGCTAGTGGCTCTGATTACAATCGACCAGGAACTTTATCAGACTTATTGAAGTGGCTTCAATCAATCAATAAGGAAGAACACAGGATACAGAGAGAAAAAGTGAAACAGACCTGTCCTCAAGGAGCTGATATTCTAAAGATGGAGACAGTGTGTACATGTATCAGTCAATCAATCAACCAGCCAACAAGTGTGTGTTAAACCTCTACTGTGTGTCAGATATTGTGCTAGGCACTGGGGGTGAAAAGACAAAAAAGAATCAGTCCCTGCCTTCAAGTCGTTTATGTTCTATTGAGAGACATGACATGTAGACATTCAAGTATATTCATAATATATACAAAATCAATTTAAGACTTTTTTGGCAAGGTGTGGATGAAGGTATGAGCACCTGGGTGGATCTCAGGCTGGGATTTATGTAAGAAGTGGCACTTGAGATGAAATATGAAGGAAACTAGGGCTTGTAAGAGGTGGGTGTGAGGAGAGAATGCAATTCATCTCCAGGGGATATCCAGTACAAAGAGGCCAGAACTGTAAATGGAACATTGGGCTTGAGGAGCAGCAAGGCATAGCAGGCCAGTCTGGCTGCACTTTAGAGCATGTGAAGGGGGAGAAAGGTAAACTTTGCTGGAAAGGTAGATTGGTGGCAGATTGTGAAGGGCTTTGAATGTCATGCAGAAGAGTATATTTTTGATGTTAGAGGTAGTAGGGAGTCACTACTGTTTAATGAGCAGGGGAGTGTCATGGTAAAATATGTGCTTTACATATATCACTCTGGCAGCTATGTGGGTGATTTGGAATGGAGAGAGACTTGAGTTCAGGAGACCAAATAGTGTCTTCAAGTTACATTCCATTTTGGCACTTTTTAGAAAAATTAATCATAGTAATTAACAAAAGGCATCTTAAATCCATTGACTAATCAAGGTGAAAACCAGAAAGAAGGAAGCATTCTGATTTCTTCATATATGAGAGTTTTCTGAGGTGAAACAGAAACAGATAGTTCTAGTGAGTTTGCCATAACTAGTAAGAGGCAAAGGTGTATTTCTTACACCAGGACCAGAATTCTATCTGCTCTGCCATACTGACTCTCAGTAAGTAGTAAAGCCAGGAATGAATGAATGAATGAATGAATTAGTGAATGAGTGAGTGAATGTTTAATGTCTTCACTTCTCTGGACCTCTTTACTCATCTGTCCATGGAGAGGGTTAAATTAAGATGACCTCCAACATCCCCTCTAGCTCCAAATCTATGCTCCTAGAATGCTATGCAAATGGAGAAAAGCTAAAGGAACTGGTTTTATGTTGTGTAGGGAGAAGAGGCTTAGGGGAAGACTTTCTGAGAGTTGTCAGGAATGGGACTGTGTGAAAACCGGCTATGTTTCTGAGTTTCCCCCAGGATGGTGTGGATGCTGACAGTTTCTTTAAGCCTGAGACTCCAGACCAGAGAATCAGTTGACCCACTATTGGGGGTATGCATGAACAGCTGATAGCAATCAGAACATGGCTAGATGGGACAGAGATGGAAAAAAGAGAAAAAGAAAAAGCAGGAAAGGATGTCCTCTCTAAAGTCATCCTGTCCACTCCCTTTTATCAGCCTCAATCTAGGTCATGCACAACGGGCACTTGACCTCAGACAGGCCAGATATTATTAGACTCAGCCAAACCCATGTAACAGGAAGAAAAATTGCCTTGGCATGAGGTTGAGTATCAAAGGGTACTCTGCCAGGGAAAGCAAAGAAACTCACTAGAAGAATTTTGAGGATCCTTTGCATTCCCCTGCACATTGGGCATTTTGATTTATGTTCAAAAGGAGAAACACAGAATTATAAAAGGGCTCTTTGAGGCCAAAGAAGCACAGAACATCAAAGTAGGAAGGGACCTCACAGGCCACCTGGGCCAACCTGTGCTCCCAAAAAAACCTCTTCAATAGTATCTCCTCTAAATGAAATTCTTTGGCAAGGGAGGTCCACCACCCACCACTCTGCACCCACCACCACAGCCCATTCCTTTCTCATTATTAGGACTCTTCCTTAAACCCTAAGTTGAAATCTGCCTCCACAGCTTCCATCCATTGGTCCTGGTTCTGCCCTCTGGGCCTATTCAGAATTAAGCTAATTCCTTCTTCACATGACAGTCTTTTAAAGACTTGTACACAGTTGTCACATCCCTCTCAGTCAAACCTCCCCAGATCTTTCAACCTCCTCTTATATGGCATGAATTCAAGATTCTTCATTATCTTGCTGACTCTCCTCTGGACCTTCTCCAGCTCATCAATACAATTCCTAAAATGTAGCATCCACAACTAACCACAAGTGTACAAGTGTGGTCTGCCCCATGCACAGGTCAGCTCCGCTAACCTTCCTGTCATGTTACAATTGCCATCAAGCTCCAACTTCTTGCTGGGGAGGCTGTGAGTTGAGTTCATGTGCCAGAGATGTCATTCCTTTGTTTTTGGTGCTGGGGCACATAGTAAAGCACATGCTCTCACTGGCTATTATCTATTTATCTATCTCCTCTCTCTCTGTCTCTCTCTGTCTGTCTGTCTCTCTGTCTCTGTCTCTGTCTCTCTGTCTCTCTCTGTCTGTCTGTCTGTCTGTCTCTGTCTGTCTCCCTCTGTCTCTCTCTGTCTCTCTGTCTCTGTCTCTCTGTCTCTGTCTCTCTCTGTCTCTCTCTCTGTTTCTCTCTGTCTCTGTCTCTCTGTCTCTCCGTCTCTCTCTCTCTCTCTCTCTTTCTCTCTCTCTCTCTCTCTCTCTCTCTCTCTCTCTCTCTCTCTCTCTCTCTCTCTCTCTCTCTCTCTCCCCCTTCTCCCTCTGCCTCTCTTCT